>CANSNZ010001272.1:0-180068 GCA_947646795.1 Beta lomatogona
CTTCTTTTGCTGAAAAAGAAGTTTGTAGTGGAGAGAAGTGGATTGGGGGTTCTTTTTATTGCCTTCATGGTCTTCTTTAGCAGACATTTTCTAGTGTAAACTTAGGATATGATGTAATTTATGATGTGTCAAGTGAATTAGCTCACCTGTGAGAAATAGATAGGTGTGGTGGGCACACATATTATTAGAGAGTGACAAAGGTGCAGGGCACCGATTCATATATATGGGAGATGAAGTTGGTGAGTATCCCAAAAATATATAAGTGTGGACTGGCTGACTGCATCCTTCCAATAATCTTGTCCCACAAATAAATTTTTCTTTGTTTATGATAATGGTGATGTACTTTGTAACTATTTTGCCGGCTACATTCTACATATGGTATTGAGCGAGTTTGGGTCTACAAAATAAATTCTACAGAAGCGTGTGTGCCCTGAAATATTTTCGTTCATGTTGAATGGAGTATTATGGAAAGGATTGCTATTATAGAAATTTGTGGGGAAGTAAACTAGGATGAAGTTGCTGGACTTCTAAACTGGATGCCTAAAATAACAAGTTAACCAAGGATGAAAGTCGTGGCTGAAAATAATATCTTTAGTCGAGTGATAATAGTTTTCGAAAACAGTCCAGAAGAAGAGGTCTGTTGGAATCACTGAAACCACTTTATGATTACAATTGTGCTTAGCCTAAGATCTAAGGAGGTAATGGAAATATATGATATATTGATATGTGATGTTAGTGTAGGCAGCTAAGGATTATGTTCCAGGGAGAAACAATGAGAAAGAAGGAGACAGTTAGATGTGCATATGGGAAAGTAAGGGAGTTGTTGAATTTGACAATTAAAAATAGTTTGGCTGTCTGTATTTATCATTTGCCCTGATATTTTGCTATATTAGTTTTATTTAATGTTGTCAGCATACATTTACCTGCAGGAAGTGGATCCATCTGTAGAGAATGACGATCTTTCTGGTGATGGGCCAGATAACTTGTATCTGAGCTGGCAAATGCTATTCCTGGAATTGATGAAGCCATGAGTTTTACGGAAATGCTGAAGTAAGAAACTTGCACGCCTCTGTTTCCAAAACTTCTGGGTTTAGGATTTTCTATTACTGTCTACTGTTCAGTTTGTGTGTGGTCATTTATATGCTGTATTCTTGTCAATTTGATATCATTTTGCTACAAGAAAGCTCTAAAAGACATTGTCTTTAGGGTTGTTTTTTTGAGTTGTATACTTTATGGTAAACATCAAGGTTCAAATCCAGGCCATACTCACAACTTTAAGATGTGTTTACGAATTATCAGTTGTCACCAGGCCACCCATTTAAGTGCTAATATGTGCCTGGCCATTTTCTAACCTACTTGGGCTCTTAAGGGAAGAGTAGAATGCAAGTGGAGAGCCAGGGATTGAGTCACACCATAGCCTTTAGTATTAGCAACTATGATGTTAGTTGACATAAAGCCTTTTCATATGTTACTGCTCATTATCGGTGAAGGTAAGCACTGCTTAAAGCCTGCTCTTCAATTGTCGCCGTAGATTGAAATCAGTACTAGAAGTAGTAAGTGGAAGATAAGAGAATGGGGAAATTTGTTTTTAGTGCATACACCTTGCTTTTTACTTCAGTGATGTTGCAATTGCAAGTCACTCAAACTGACCTTCTCTCTGGTGATGCTCTTTCTTGCAAGTATGTAATATCACTTTGCGATAACTTCCATCAAATTATTATGAGTATTAGTGATTTTCTGTTAAAATATGTTAAAGTTTTAGTTCATTCCTTAGATAATAAGAGAAGTTTGGGGAATGTTTTCGTGACAATTGATCCTCTCTTGAAGGAGGATCCATAACTGTTTCTGCTTCTAAAGAAAACAATTCATTTTTTGGCTGTTTTATTGTGTAAATGTATTGTCGTGGTTGATCTATTGACTTCTTTATATTTTTCTTTTTCTGTTTTTTCAGATTGGTTCAGACAATGGATTACTCTGTCATAGTTTTTGACCAGCTCCCACAGGCCACACACTGCCTTTTTGCAATTCCCTTCCACATTAGAAAAGGGACTGACAAAAATGATGACCTTGAAGAATAAATTTGGGGGCTATTGAGTCAGGTATGGCTCGATAAGATCTTAATTTAAATCCATGCAATGAAATCTCACAATATCTGGAGTGCCAGAGTTTTTGTTTTTCTAGCTGAAAGTTTGATGTATGATCTTGCCTCAAATTATTTTATTTGCTGAAGAAATAAAGTTCTCTGCTGAAAGTTTGATGAGTGGTGGTTGGGGGGTGTTTGATCTTTGATGATGCAAGTCCATGGACCTAGCTCTACAGCTGAGGCTTGCTACTTGTGAGCTTTAGCCTTATTCACGAGTAACCAATCTGTTGTGCTTTTGCCAGATGACTCGTCTCTTTGGTGTTGAAGATGACTTTATGAAGATGCAATCCTTGGCCGGCTTGAAGGCATGAAAGATGTAATCGAACAAGTAAACCAGCAGTTTAGGGATCCGGTATGACCCCTTGTCTATTGTTTTGCTACATAGTTGAAAACATGGGGGCGTATTAGTCGAAGCTGTTAATGTGTACTAATGATCAGATTAATCACATAACAAGAATTGCCATTTCACTATGTGGTCTACAGGTTAAGCTTAATCAAACAAATATCAGTATGTTCAGTTGTAAGAGTGAAATTTTATTCATTCTTGGCTTCTTAGTTTTTTATGATTTGTTTGAAGCCATATTAAGTTTTAAATTACTTCCCTGTCCAGATCTATTAGTCAAGTATACTGTTTCAGATTTCACATATACTGTTTTTTGGATGTCTGGAGATTATTGTCATCTTCCCCAATACAGTAGTGGTTCATGATTAAATTTCTGAACATGCTGTATAGCTGTTACTGAAATTAAGTGATGGGGACATGATAGTAATGATCCAACTATTATAAAAAATGTTTTTATAAAATCATGTCATATTCTTAATTAAGAGAGGTTGGGATAATCTGATCAAATATTTTTGACTGAAGGAGTAATTTGGAAGCGTGGATAGTGTTATAGCTTATTCTTCCATGGCCTGTTTTTCCCGCTAATTTTAGTGTTTCCATGATCTTGATGCTCATGATGGCTAATATTGCAGGATTTGACAACCTTTGTCTGTGTTTGCATTCCTGAGTTCCTATCTCTCTATGAAACAGAGAGATTGGTGCAGGAACTAGCAAAGTTTGAGATTGATACTCACAATATCATCATTAATCAAGTTCTTTTTGATGATGAAGGTACTCTCTCTTCTATATCGTAAAAAACATTTTGTTTTAGTCCGTTGAGACAAATAATAGGCTTACCTCCATTTAAAATTTGGTATTGTAGTCGTTGACTCTAAGCTGCTGAAAGCAAGAATGCGGATGCAAGAGAGGTATATTGGATCAGTTCTACATGTTGTATGAGGACTTCCACATTACAAAATTGCCTTTGATGCCAGAAGAGGTAGGTGCAGCTGATATATTTTTAAATTTGGGACGGATGAAATTATGATGTATGATTAAATTTTGAAATATGGCACTACTCTAAATTATGTGATGGAAAAAGGGTAGAAATGATCCGTCCATCATAAAAGGTCTTTTTATATAATCGTCTCATATCCTTAGATTATGAATGGTTGGGACAATGTATGTGATAATTAATTTTGGGCAGAGGAAGTACTCTTTACATTGTTGTTTGCTTTAGATTTCCAATTTAATTTTCCATCATCGTGTAAATTCGGTGATTTGTAGGTCACTGGCTTACAAGCGTTGAAGGGATTTTTCTCGTCATTTCATTACACCATATCAACCTTCAATCAAAAAGGAAGTGTTGAAGAACTGGAGATGAGGATAACGGAGTTGAAGCTACAGTTGAATGTTGCAGAAGAGGAGCTTGAGAGACTACGAAAGGGAAAACAAAAGGTGTAATTGTGTCCTCATAATATGCCATCACTTTTTTGTGCCATTTTCTTCTTGGAAATTTTTACTGTTTTAGCTATTCCTGTTTTCCTCCTTTATAAGGCAAAAAAATTGGTGGTGGGATAGGCAGGTTATATAGCCCACTGGGCCTTGTCCAAGGATGGTCTATTTATTGGTTTTTCTGCAGGGATGCATGATTTACAGTATAAATCTTTTTGCCTCCTACACATGGTTTATTTAGGCTTACTGTAACAAAAATCAATGGGGTGAGGGAAGCGTTTTGTAGGACAAATTATTTGCTGAAACTTTTCTCTTTGATAGCAAACACTTGGTACAGTAATTAGATAAGTTGCTACCACTTTTGGTAAGAGTTATTTGTGGAAGAGAAAGTTATAGTTAATCATCTCGGCTTGTGAAACAAATATCCTCAAAAGGATCTTATGTATCCCACGTCTTCGAATTCCATCTATGAATATATTCGTACCAAATATCTATTTTGTGTCGTATATCTAGTGTGATGCGATGCATACAGAATTGATGGTGCGACATCATCAGTAACCTCTTTGAATCTTCATTTGTAATTTCATAGATGCATTAATAGTGATCTCGTTACAACCTCACACTAATGATTATTAGTTTCAGTACTAAGTAGTAACCCCCACTCATGCATTGCATTCACTACCATCAAGTAGTGTTGTGGCATATTGCAGAGTTTGTACTATTTTGTGATTGACTAATTCGACTCTCGTGTGTGGGAAATCTTTTAACAAAATCTGAACTTGGCATGGTTGGAAGAAAGTTGGCTCGGCACATACAAGCTCTAATGGTTACAGTCCATGCATTGAAATGGGTCATATGAACCTCTTTTTGTAGGCTATAATCTATATTTATGAGAAGTATTAAGGTCTAGCCAAGTGATAGATGAAATTGGGGAGAGCTTCCTTGGAGCTGATAAAGGCCACTATACGCCACTTATTTCACTATATCAAATATGTAGCAAAGAAGAAAAAGAAAAGATAGATCAATGTGTCAACCCATTAAAAGTAGCCAATATAAACCATCCTTTTAAAATGAAAATTGAAATACAATGCAAATACTTGTAACTTATACGATCCGTTTGGTTAGTGGTCTTAAATAGTGGTGATGGTAATGTAATTTAGTGTAAATTTGTAAAGAAGTTTCTCATGTCAATGACCATGGGAATGAAACTTTATTACAAAACATGGGTTTTCCCCTTTTGTAAATTTCCATTACTACCTAATACCACCTTCCCAGTGGTAATGGATAGTAATGAGATTTTAGGAAGAAAATAGATAAGCTTGAGATGAAGTAGATTACTATCGGTAATGACATTGAATTTCTAAGATAAATTTACACTATAATGCATTACTATCCTCATCATTAATGCCATCTTACCAAACGGATCGATAAGGGTATAATGTTCCAAAATGATTTCATAAAGTTCACTCCAAAACTTTTTAAAATTATATCAAAATGACCATTTCAAACTCCGATGTAGAATATGAAATCAGGGAGATAACTTTTTAGGATCACTTAAAAGCTAAAATTTTCATTTTATTTAGAAAAGAAAAAGTTATCGAACATAATTATAGATTTGTAAGTATCAAAGAATGTCTGTACTTATGAAAACCGAGCAATTTAGAAAAGGTAAAGGACCATAGTAAAAATATGCTCCGGAGAAAAGATAGAACACAACGTTGAGATGGCCGAGTTGGTCTAAGGCGCCAGATTAAGGTTCTGGTCCGAAAGGGCGTGGGTTCAAATCCCACTCTCAACATTTCTTCTTTTTGTTTTTTCATTGCTCCGCTAATTCAGTATCCCCCATCGGGGCACTTTTTGTGTTTGCAAAACATAAGGATGACAAATTCGCTTTAAACCACAACTGAATACTGACTCGATCCAAAGAAAATTCCGACCCGAATTCGAAAAGAATTGCAAGTTTGCAACTATCAGTACTACAACTAAATATAAGGATAATATTACTAAAATCCAATTTCGATTACATTCTCCAAATTCATGGAATTCAACATCTGGTGATGGAAATATGTTCTTCAGATGCATCAGTACATCGCCAAAATTGTTTGTTTAACTAAAATTGTAAAATATCACAGGTATGATCAACTACAACAATCTCTTAAAGAAGCAGAGCAGACAAATGTAATTAGCCACCATGTAAGGTAGAAATAAATACGACCACATCCTTCTCTTCAAGTATCGTGTCAAGCTGACCGCTAAGCTCCCAGTCACAGTCGTTCACTAGCACAAGAACTCCGGGTCTCCTGCATATGTGTAGATGTGAACCACAAATGTCCAACTTAAATTTGTTCAAACACAAAAGCAAATCATAAACAGTATCTCCTTTCAAGTGTAATGATTGGTTCTCTTCAATTATATTGTTAAAACTCAAAAGGGAAGAGATCTGAGAGCTTACACAGTATCTCCTTTCATAAACATCTCTGGCCTCTCTTTTATCAGATTTGTTCGGACCCATGACAGCAATCTTTTCATGGTTAGCTGCATATAACATGGAAAGCAGGTACGATCAGGTTAGTTGACATGAACCAACCAATAAGCCCCTTTCAGCGCACGAGTATTTTGTGATGCTCATTTTGACAGCAATCTTTGCTTTTAATCTATTAACTTTTGGGTGTGGAAGAAGTCATTAAAGAACCCACCTTCTCTTCTTCTACATCAGCTTGGTCAACGTTGACCTTATGGACCTTTACAGAGTCGCACAGAAGCTCTAGGCCCCCTCTTCATTAAAAGCCACATCATGAAATCAAAGTTAGAGATAGCATGTAAGGACCAATGAAGTTGTTCTGTATTCACAAATTAGAAGCATAAAAGTTCTACCGAGAGGAAGACAATAAATCAAACAGTCAAAAGGACCCTTGGACATGTGAGAAGAGGTATCCCTGTAAATGGATTGATGAATATCTCAAACAGGTTTCTAAATAAACAAGTGTATGACAACATGAATGCATCTTCCAATGCATTTAGGCATCTTGAACAAGTTTCAAAGTACCCCAGCAAACAGCTTTGTAGAAGACATGGCTTATTCATTTTCAGGGAGGCGTGTTTTTTGTTTGAAACGTGAATATTGTTTCAATTACTGGAAACACAATAATATACTGATACCTATAATTACTTCTTATTTGTTATCTTAAAAGTAATAAGCTAGTACTAGTATAAACCCTTTAAGCTAAGCCTGAAAGGCTGAAAGCACAAAAACTCGTATCTCAGGCAGTCCACAAAAATTCAGCACCTCACTCTAAATTTATATGGCCAAATATCCAATCCCTCACTCTAGTCACGCATAATAAATTTTATAGCTGCAGGCCTTCTAAGGCGTAGTAGTCACTGGAACTGCCTTTGATACATTAAGTCTTTCCTACCACTAAATCTGTCTATCAAATTTATCACATAGCTCCAACCAATTCAATTACCTTTCTCTGCCCCATTCTCGTACCTATTTCACTCAGCCATCAAGGGCACTTAACAAATCACGAATCTGGTCTCTTAGATAGCGAATATCTCAGCAAGCACAACAGATCCGAAAGGACTTTGCCTAAAGTATTTCTAATCAACTTCAGTAGGAGTCTTTCATGTTCACTTATAGCACATGCAAAATCATCCTCCAAGACATCCACCAAGGATTATTGCATCCACTAACTCACTATGTAGCTGATCTGACAAGTATTTACTTCACACGAGGCCTCACATTATTTTAACTTATTATAGACTACTCTTGCTTTTACCGATAACGATGTAGCTGTGACTAGTAGATACTCCCTCCGTTTTTCAACTTCTACTCGCTTTCCGTTTACATGTATTTTTATAAGTTCTACTCATTTTTGCTTTATTCCTTATTTGGCAAATTGTCTTTCTCTTCTATCTTCCAATACCCCAATGCTACATTGAGGCAAAGGTGACACTCGAATACTCGATACCCTAAAACATAACACCTTTATCCATATTCCATTGAGCCATTAAAAAAATTTACAAAATTGTGTTAATTGTTGATTCCGAAATTCGAAATAACAAATCTCAAGGCCTAATAGTGGCAACTGAAACTAAAATTCCGGATCCGCCCTTGCTTAACAACATGGGACCCACTCTACGATTTTTCCTTAAATGTAATGCGAAGACACATGGAGTGGTCCTATTTTCCCTTTTTCTTGGTTATTGGAGCTGTAGTAACTTAGTGGTAGAATTTAGGAAAAAGTTGGGAGCATATTTCTAAAACACCCGATCACTCTTCATTTCTGTCATATTGTGCTTAGTGCCTGCTAATCACTCTAGAGAGTTCAAACATTGATGGAGTATGTTTATGACTTTGTGTGACTAGCTACATACCGCGAGGTCCGATGCGATGAAGTATAAGGTGCGTTGCTATTCGAACTTATTTTTATCTTTATCTTTATATTATCTTATCTTATCTTATAAGATCTTTATAAAATCTTATCCGATCTTGATCTTATCTTTATCTCGATCTTTATCTTATCTTATCTTATAAGATAGTTTATTGTGTGTGTCTAACATCTTATTTATACGATCTTATCTTATTCGATCTTATCTTATCTTATTTTATCTTTATCTTATCTTATCTTATCTTATCTTATCCGATCTTATCTTATCTTATAAAATCTTATATAAGTTAAAATAAGTTGAACGAACAGGCCTAGAGCTAGCGCGTGGTTCTACCATATTTCTGCTGCTACAATAAACTACCAAATTAGTTGTTTCAACTTTGCCACTTGTGTTGTCAAACATAATAGCAGGAGAACACCCCAAGAAAAGTGGTTTCCACAAGAAAAAATCTATTCACAGTTAGCAAATAATAAAGGCAAAGGCCCAAAGCTAACATATAATGACTAATTGATTCTACCAGGCTACCACTAACAGTCGAAGAAAAACCTAGAACAAAGGAAATCATGAGGAATTGACGACGAAAACCCAGTTAAAAGAACTTCCAATTATTCTCTTTTTCATCCTTTATCAAATTGTTATGCCTCCAATCTAGCTAATGCCATTCATAATTCAATACTATTAAAGGAAGGCTAAAATTGACTTCATTAATCATAACAAATTACAACCTTAATCTCCACAATTTTCTCATTATTTTAGTTGCTAACCAAATTATAAAACCAAATTACTACTTACTAGCAGTCAAGAATCACTATTTCTAGTTCAAATATCATTCTTAAGCTGGTTTATATATTTTTTTGACGTTGACAATCTTGAAATATAGGAAAATTACAGTTTGTCAACCATAATAAGCTTGATATGACCAAAATTTCAGAAGAAAACATGGAAGCAACAAATATCAATTGAATATTACCAAAAATTCCCAGAAACACAACTAGGTGTAAGAAACTTCAAGATCAATTCATACAAGCATAGAATTAAATTAAAATAAGAAGAATTGACGGGAAAAAAACAGTCAGAAAGAGAGAAATTACCCAAATTCAAGAGTTAGTTGCATGATGGATTAATTGTGCAAATCCTGTAGAAAAGATGATGGAATCTACAGAAAGTAGGAAACTTTTTTTGTTCTCTCCTTCACCCCACTTTTTGCAGGGTTTTAGCGTTGGTCTTACTCTGAAACACTCAGCACGACGTTTTAAGTCTTAACTAGAGAAGTCTTGAAACGACATCGTTGCAGTTGAGTTTTTTTATGTCCTCTTCACCTTAATATTTTCTCAACTTATCTTTTTTTTTTTTAACTTTTCGTTTAACATTTCTTAATTTTTATGAAATATCAATATTACTGTCTTTTTTTTTGTTAACTTTTTATTTATTTATTCAGATTTTTTTATTTTTCTGAAGTATTTACTTCATACTAGTTGTGTCAATTTTTGCCGCCTCTAGTTAGCGCAAATTAGATCCTACATACGATAGTAGGATGGACATCGTGCCCACCAATCAAAACGCAAGTAAAATGTAATAAAACACGCTCCTCAACTTAGAGGCAAAGAAAAAACATCAAATTTATTCAAATGAACATGGTATTATAATGAACATATAGTGTTGTTCAATGAAGATTTGCGATTATTCAAACATCAAAATGTTCATTTATAAAAGTCAAAATTCAAACATCAAAATCCATCAATGCAAATGTAATTATTGTTGGATGCACATCCAAAGTTATTAATTGAACATTTGCGAGTGTCAACTGAACATTTGTTTATTTTTTAAACTTCAAACATTAATGCATTTACTTAATTACTTATTACTTTTTTTTTTATGGTACTAAATTACTTATTACTAGTTGAACATGTGTTGTTGTCAATTGAATATTGTGAGCTATGAATGAACATTTGCAAGTTCTTTATAATTCAAAATTTGTATTTCTAATATTCAAAAAGTTTATTGATTGAACATAACTTCGTATTGGAATGAATATTTTTGAAAATTTTACGAGGACATCATTATTGGGTTTCATTATTAAAATTAAAGTTCTTTTAATTTGACTTAATGGTTCATTTTATTATTAATTAATGTTCATTTTTGTATCGATCCTAACGTGTGCGCACAATGCTTTTTCCTACTATTGTATGCACCATCTACGCTCTCCTAACTCAAATACTCAATACTAGAGATTAAAACTTAAATGGTTCAATTGTTAATTAATGTTCATTTTTGTATCAATCAATCATCTTGTGCACACGGTCTTCATCCTGTTGTGTACCATCTACGCTTTTCTAGCTCATTACTACAGAGGTTAAAACTTAAATAGTTCATTTTATCGTTAATCAATATTCATTTATGTATCGGTTAACCTATACGCACAATGTTCTCCTATAATTAAATCGTATACGCTAATCGCTAACCTAACTCACTATAGAGGTTAAAACTTTAAAAAGTCCCAAACTGTAATATCCAAGGGATCATGCTACTTGTCTCTCCCTCCTCTTGTCCGGGTAGATAATCCTTCTGCACCCGTAACTCCGTAAGCATAATTGCCGCAAAAATTCCCAAATTTGCAGCTGCTCTGATATTCACAAATTTTTTCTGCCAGCGGTGAGATTTAGAGATCACTATTATTACTTCAAGATTTGAACTTTCTGGGTATCCGACAAATCTGCACAGTTATAATAGTAATTGGAAAACGGATGTGGTTGACTCAGTGAGTCCGAGTTAGGGTTTCATCTTCAATTTTTACAAAGTTTGTGGGTCACTTGAATGTGATTTTTGGTAATAGATGGAGGCTTACAAGAACTGGATTCGGCAAAACAAGGACTATGTTCACTCCTTGGAGTCTCTTGCTAATGTAAGTTCCTTTCTTTTTCCGTTTTATGTTTTTTTTACTGTTTAATTACTTTAGTATTTGTGCTAAATTAGTGAATACTTAATCAAATTGGGACTTTTGGAATGATGGGTTCTGCAATTTTAGCATAGTTAAGCAGAAAACAAGGAACTTTATCATGTGATTCATGCTGTAGTTTTATGCATTGATTTGATGATATGACTTTGTGGTATGGAGTACTTAAGATTGTGAAATTTTCAGAAACTTGACAGCTTTTCTGGGACCAAAACTAGTGTGCCAATTCACCTACTTGTAAATTGTGTGGATTTTCTTATTTGCTATATGAATGTTTATTGGCATATCTTGTAGTTGTAATATACTACATCATTGGGGCAATTTGAATTAATATTCGCGCTAAACGATTAGAAGTATTGTGTGTGTGCATTATGCTGCCATTCTCCAATATGGGTCTTCTCTATATAAGTCTTATTGGACAAATTATTTTGTCATCGCTAGTGGATTGCCAAGTTCAGTGGATATTTGGGTGCGTGGCTGTTTTGGAAGTCGGATTAGTGATCTGATTTTTGTGGATAAGAGAGTGATGCTAATTGGTGAAGCATGCTGACTTCTTGTGCAGCACTGGACCGTGTTAAAACAAATTAATTCATTCTTGAATTCTACATGTCAAAATTATTGCTGGGTTTGATGAGCGAAACCCAATCATGCAAAAGTTGGAACACAACAAAGTGGCAAACATGGTACATTAGTTGGAGAAGAATGATAAATGTTGTACTCCTATGACACTAAAAGCACCAAAATGACAACAAATTTGTGTAGTCAATTTGAGAATGAAGTTTCCTCTTTTGCCTTTTGTCTCACCAATTCTTTTCTTATTTCTAATTAACAAATGAACTCCTAGAAACACAAAGGAATGAAATCTTTGGCGTCCACTCCTACTTTTGCTGTCTTACTTCTGTGTTGGATCATTCCACATCCAATATTGCTGTAAAAGTTTTTATTTTTGTTTTTTCCCCTTCTTCTCTCTTTTTGCGTGAATGTTGTATATAATATGATTGGGTAAAGTTTCCTATATGCTGTGCGAACTCTTCATTTACTTTATAGTTCCTGTAAGGACTGTTGAAAAGTTATATATCTGCAAAATATTGTCTCTCTTACATTCTGCTTCTGCTCCCATTCCCAAAGCTTTCAGTGAGTGCAATATGTAGGCAGCTGACAATTGTGTGTTGCATATGCTATAACCTTATAGGATTTCCAAGTCTTTGTGGCTCCAAATATTGAGCTTTAGCAAAGGCATGAAATCAACAAATGAACTCCTAAAAACACAAAGAAATGAAACTATTGGCATTCAGTCCTACTTTTGTTGTTGTCTTTCTTCTATGTTGGATAATTTAACATTTAATATCTTGTTGTTCAGTCCTACACTTGTTGTCTTTCTTCTGTGTTGGATAATTCAGCATTTAACATCTTGTTGTGGAAGTTTTTGTTTTGAGCTTTAATAATAAATCAACAATTGAACTCGTAAAAACACAAAGGAATGAGATCATTGGCGTTCAGTCCTACTCTTGTTGTCTTATAGCATCTCTGACTCTTTGTGGCTCCAACTTAACAATGAGCACCTTGGGATTGCCGGGATATGATTTCAGTTAATAATATAACCCTTGCAGTCGTGATGCATGTATTATACGAAGGCACCTTTTTATTTTTTTGATAAAGTTATTTGGAGTACTGATGTTGACTGGCTGAACCGGGGTGGAGTTTCTTTCTGCATTTTGATGCTGTTCTCATTTGTCTTTAAAATGTATAGATGCCAGCAGACCTAATGAGTAATCAAGTACAATTGATATTTGATACTGAGGTTGATAGTCTGTTATTTGACACCTTTCTTCATTCTTGGATAGGGATTGACATGGCTCCTTCCTGAACGCTTTTCAGCTTCAGAAATTGGTCCAGAAGCAGGTTTTGTGAAATTTTGGTAACCTTTAAGTTCTTCTCACTAGCTTTTTAAGTTTTACTAAGCTTTTAGTGCGGTTTATGTCTTCTCGCTTCCTTTTGCTAGAATGTACCAAGTTGCACTCTGATGATTATATTTACTGAATTTCACGCAGTCACATCGATACTGGGCATAATTACAGCAGTTAATGAATATATAATCGAGACAACACCAAATCCAACTCAATGGCGAGTGCCCTCATTGTCATCATCTTTTCCTTTTTCATTGTGTATTTCTGCTCTGAAGGAAGTAGAGACATTGGTTGAAGTTGTGGCACAACAACTGTATGGCGATGACAGAAAGTGGAACTTTATCTTGATTACAGAAGCCTCTAAGTAAGCCTTACATGCTGCTCTTCCTCTTCTGTACTTGCATATCCCTATTGATTTTGCGATACATGGTAAATATTTTGTGTGCAACTGTTTTCAGGGCTTTTCTGAGGTTAGCATTGTTTCGAGATAATGGTTACAAGATGCTCTTACATGGTGGTGAAACGCCAAACATCAATGATCCCTCTTCTCCCCATGATAATCTTGGAGATGTTGTGAAACCTGGTGGAGCTCAGAGGCCGGGATACCCCAACAATCATTATGTACAAAATCCATGGAACCATGAAGGGATTGCTCTTTCTGCATTGAATAGGTTTGGTGAAAATGCTAGGATGGTCTATGATCCAACGTGGCTAAGAAGGACCCAACAACCTGAGACATTCACAAATAATCCAAGTAATTAGTTAAAAGTCTGGAATTTTAATATTGGGTCATTATCATTTCATCCCTGGGATATTGACTAAATTTTAATTGTTATGATTTTACAGTTTTGGCAATACAAAGGCCAACAATTTCTTCAATATTGTCTGCGAAGGGTCTTCGTGGGGGCTTGTTTCTGATGGGGAGAGCGCTTTTTATCTTAAGGCCACTCATTTATGTATGTTGTATAAAAAATACGGGCCACGTTCGTGGATACCATGGTTCATTTCACTAGGAGTAGACCTGGTTGGTCTGAGCGCTACCTCACAAGCAACAAAATCAAAGGGAGGGACAAGCGCACAGAAAGAGATTCATCTTTCTGTAGCTGAAAAGGATGAGGTCATAATTTAATGCTTTACATTAATATATTTAAGAAGTGAGGTGTATTTACCTATAAGCTGAAAGGTTCCTGAGCATAAATTTTATTATCATGGTTTTGAATATTACCGTGTGTGTTCAATTGCAGTTGAAAAGGCGGAAAGTGTTGTGGGCATTGTATATTATGAGAGATCCATTCTTTTGCACTTATACCAGGTTTTAATTATCTGTTAATCCTATAATGTGATTTTTTTTTTTCTACTGTATATAAAATCTAAGTTTTTTGTTCTTGTTTTTGTTCATAGGCAAAGGCTTGAAAGTACACAAAGGCGTTAGAGCCTGTTCCTGTTGTTGGATTACTGACAGGTACGATACAATTTGCACTTTTGCGTTTCATCTTTCGAAATATTTTGTTCATCACTTGATCGTTGATTTGTGTTGTGAACGATCTCTGACTATGCGTTGTGGTTTTTAACTTGACGCAGAAAAACTGGTGGAGCTTGTTATGGGAGCACAGACACGGTATACCTATATGTCAGGGTCATAGTGCTGAAGATCAAGGCTGCTGCCTCTTTTTCCTTATTACTTCTTCATTCTAGTAGTCTTTTGTATCATTTTTTTACATTTGCTATGTACGAAAGTTCCTCCCCCCTGTATGTTTTGTGATTTAAGGTGACATGACCAATGTTCAAGTGCTTATACTGGTATGATTTAGCAATAACGAGTGCTTGTGTTTATCATCTTTGAACTTTGCAATTGGCCAAACTAGAGTCGTGTAATTACAACCAATAAAATTTCATTATTTTGTTGCAGCTATCAGTACACGTTTGTAATGTGAATGATTTTTTTTTTTTAAAATTTAATTCATATATAAATTACCTTTTGAAATTCTCCTATTCCTGGTCCTATGTTAGTTATTCCATGTATTTTTTTTTGGCAGTTTCCCCATGCACATTTTCACATATGTTAATAAAAATTCAAGAAATGTTTTCAAAGTTTAGGGTTATTATAGACCATATTCAATAGATTTATATAAAATTTATTTTTGGTTTTGGGTCAATAGATTTTATTTGGGGTCATGCTCAAATGTTACACACATGTGTAAAATGGAATATAATGACGAAGTAAGGTAATGGGTCAAATTGGATCGAATAGTTCGTGTTAGATTAGGTTTGGACTTGTCCTAATAACCCCAACCTAGATTCTCAAATATATTCAACTCTAAATGCATTAAAAGCTGATGGAAACTACAACATAAAATATCTACGCTAATTCAAAACATGGATATATGGTAGTACTAATGACAATGGTTGTGCATGGATCGGTCACATGGTCAGACGGATCGGGTGCCTGATTAGTCAATAATATTGAAAAATCGATACTCATAACCAATCTAATTATGTTAAAGCATGGAAAAATTCGATTACTCATATATAGCTACTGAATTCGATCCAAGTAAATGTTTATAATTTAGTCACAACATCATCTAATGTTTGAACAAAATTTTTACTAGAAACATATGAGACTTTAGGAAATTGAAAAAATAATCGAGTAAGAGAAAATCAACCAGAACAGGGTTGTCACATCAGTATCGAGTACTAGACATTTTCAAATTAATACATATACTCGCTTTCGACTTTTTATTGGTTTGCATACCCGATTTTCTAATCAAATATCGTATTGAATTTTTGAGCATTCAGATTTTTTTCCTCAATAACTTATAATAATTAGTTTTGAACAGGTTGTATATACTCGAGCTTAATAGAACAATTGAAGCTAACAATACCTTACAAGTAAAGGAGTTAAGAGATATAGTATATACTATATAGGTGTAAAATCATAAAAATGTTGTTATATTCCATAATTTAAGTCATTAATGCCATATTTGGATCTCAATTATCGGATTGAATTTTTTTAATTGTTTTTTATGTTCAAAATTTCAAGTACAATTTCGAGCGAATAGGTAATGGACGCACGCTCAAAGATTCGACAATTTTGGATATTCGCACATTGGCTACTACAACGCACTGGTGTTGCATAACCAAAGTGGGGCGAGTGCAAGTTCAACAAGCACATGACCTCGCAACCTTTATTTGCACCAATTGGGTTCCTTCTTTAAGCATTTAGTTTTTTGTTCGTTTATTGATGTCAAAAAAGAAGAAAAAAAAACGCGCAAAGGTCAAGGCCCAAGGGTGAGGAAGTTGCGGTAAATTTCGGTGCTAGAGAGGGAGTCGGGAGTGTATCTACTATCTACATTACAGGTAAATTGTGGGGATTAAAATAACTTACTACGATTTCCTAATTGTTTTAGAATTAAGCCATTAACCAGACCAATTATAATCCTAATCCTATTTGTAGTAGAATTAGTTAAGCCATCAATTAACCACGTGAACTAGCTTCAGAATGCTAATTGTAGTCGAATAAAAATCAGCAATTAACTAGCCTATAAATATACAGAGGCCTCCCCTCTACATTCATATCATTAACATCAAACCCCAACCATTCTCTTTGTATAAGCCTTCCTACGCATATACACTCCATCATCATGGCTAAGACATGCAACATCCTCCTTCTTCTTCTTCTCTGCCTCTATCTTCTTCCTGCTGTTGTTCCTGCTTCAGTTGATATTAACATTCCAGATTCTGAGAAACTGTCCTTTGATAAAATCTACCAGTTCGGTGACTCCTTAAGCGATACCGGCAACCTTGTTCTTGAAAATCCAGTAGGAGCACACAATTTTGCCAACTTTCCTTACGGTCTAACCATCCATCACCCTACTGGTCGTTGCTCTGATGGCCTCCTTATCATCGATTATTTCGCAAAGTACTTCCATCTCCCACTCCTTAGCCCCTTCCTTGATAAACAGGCCAACTTCACACATGGTCTTAACTTCGCTGTGGCTGGCTCCACTGCTCTGAACACCGCTACTCTAGCATCTCAAAACGTACTTTCACCTGTTACCAATTCTTCTTTATCCGTTCAGCTTAACTGGTTTAAATCTCATCTTGAATCAACCTGTGGTAGTCCTTCAGAATGCGAAAACAAACTCCGTAGATCAGTGTTCTTCATAGAGACAGGAGGTAACGATTACAATTACGCGTTACTTCAAAGGAAGACTATTGAAGAGGTGAAAGATATGGTGCCTCAAGTGGTTGGAACAATTAAAGAAGCTGTCAGAAAAGTTATCAGTCTTGGTGCAACTCGAGTAGTTGTACCTGGTAACTTTCCTATTGGTTGTTTACCCATCTATCTTGCTGCATTCGAAACAAAGGACACGAATCAGTACGATGACTTGAAGTGTTTGAAGGGATTGAATGATTTCGCCAAGTTTCATAATGATGTCCTGAAACAAGCTCTTAGGGAGATTCGAGCAGAGTATGCTGGCAAGAATGTTGCTGTTGTTTATGCAGACTATTATTCAGGTTTAAGGCGGATTCTTTATAACGCGGATGCTTTTGGGTTCAAGAAAGATGAGGTACACAAAGCATGCTGTGGATCGGGTAACAATGCGTACAATTTTGATTTGATGAAGATGTGTGGAAACAAAGGAGTTACAGTTTGTGCAAACCCATCTCGACTCGTCAGCTGGGATGGAATCCATTTGACTCAAAGGGCATACATGCGCATGGCTCAAGGCTTGTTTCAACAAATTATTCCACAAATCTTACAAGTTGTTTGATGAGTTATTAAAAAAAATAGTTGTCTTTTAGGAAGTCCTTCTTTTCTATTAAAGTAATGTTTAGTTATGTTCATTTGTCCAAGAAAATACAATTCATCAAATAATTTGAGTACTAAATTTTGTTTCCTAGAGTTGTAATGAAGTCTTAGCTACTGTTTCTTCACAATAATGATTCTGTTTACTATTGATTTTCTTAATAACACCTTAAGGAAGTAATACTAACATATGAGCCCAATATACATACATGCTCAGGATTTGGTATACACTGAAACTCCCTTATTTCCACACAGGGCTGAAGTCTACCATTGCAAGAAAAATCTTTGCTGCACCATCTTCTGATTTGTCATCTTCTCAACAAATATATTTTTAGATGTACTTAAATAAAAATTATAAGAAGTTCATTGTTTGAATATATGCATTGAGACAATACAATGGTCAAAGTGTAATATCTTTGTTTATGCCGATTTTGTACCAAGTACGCAAAAGGTATTGGGGAGCCAACAACAAGAAAGCAATATACTTAAACAAATGCGAAATAAATAATGATCAACAAGAACGTAAATAAAAGAATAGAAAGACAAACAATTGTTGACGCGGAAAACCCAAATGATGGGAAAAACCGCGGGTGACACTCTTGATCACCAATCCACTATTGTAACGTCGCCGTCCAATACAAGTATGTGAATTTAATCACCAATACGGGAGCTTTTAGTACTTCCTCCGTTCTAAATTAAACGCAACAGTTTCCATTTTGGAAAGTTTCAAATTAAATGCAACAATTTCAAATTTTCTACTTTTGGTAAGTTTTTGAGGTGTGAATTTACTAGAATACCCTTACTAAAAACTTAAGCCATACTTAATTATTACCTAATGATCATCTAAACCTCCATCATCATCCCCCCTTAAGTTTCTCTCACCTCACTTCCACCACCTTAGGTTTCTCTCTCCTCACTCCCCCCAACACCACTTTCTCTCTCTCCCCTCCCACCACCACTGCCATCACTTGCCATCACGTCCCCACCATTGCCATCACGCCCCACCTGCGGCGTCAGTCCTATGTCCTTCGTTCCAACCGAAAACCGCCGGCGCTCCATCTTCCTTCGTTCTCTCTCCTCGATTTCTCTCTTCTCGATCACGTATCACTTTCTCTCTCTCTCTTCGTTCTCTGTCCTTCGTTCCACCCACCACCACTCTCTCTCTCTCTCTCTTCGTTCCAACCGAAAATGATGGGGTTGGATTTGGTTGGATTTAGGTGGTATTGGCGGTGGATTTCGGTGGTGTTGGTTGGGGGTTGGGGGTTGAGCGATGATGGGGTTTTTTGGGACTTGATCTGCTTGTTGATGGTGGTAGGAGTGGTGGTTTTCGATTGGGGTTTTGTTGTGGTGGTTGATCTTTTTTTTTTTTTGTGGGTGGATGTAAAAATTTGGTGGTTGGTGGTTGGCGGTGGCGGTGGCGGTGGCGGTGTGTGGTGGTTTTTTAGTGTGGGTCTTTGGCAGTGGTAGTGGCGGTGTGTGGTTCTTCTTGGCAAGTGGCGTGGTGGTGGTTTTTTCGGGTGGATGTAAAGTGGTGGATGTAAGACTGGTGGTTGGCGGTGGTGCGTCTTGCGGTGGCGGTGTAAGTGGTGGTTCTTGATTGTTGGTGATGGTTCTGCTGACGGTTTTTTTTTTTTGGGCCCACTTTCTCTCTCCACTTAAAATTAATCACATACCCCTCCCTTTTTCTAATCACCCCTTAAGAAATTTCAACTAGGAGTCAGTCTTAGTCCAAATTGTTGCGTTTAATTTGGAACGGAGGAAGTGTGTTTAATGGAGAATGAAAAAGAGAGAGAGAAAGCTAAGTAGGCTAGTATTCGGTAATAGCTCACGTCCTTAATTAAGTTACAAGACTCAAATATATATAGGCTAAGGAATATCCTTCAAAGTTGTTGCCAAACTCCCTAGAAAATAGGCCACATCAGCTTCCTTTGCAACTACTCCCTTCCTTCTCTCAACAAATAGAACTTGGGTCCGCTTTCTACGGCAACAACTTCTGCATGATAACTTATACCTCTTAACTCATAATTTGAAATAATATTCTTGCCGCTAATAGTGAAAATTCTGGGCCCAACAATTGCCCCTAATTGATGTTCCGCTGCACAACCGTCTTGGGAAGTGGCATCAATTACACTCTTCCATAAATCTTCTCCTTCAAATGGCTTCAAGTACGTTGTTTGTTCACTGCGGACGCCGTCACTCTGTTTTTACTTAGTTTCCTTGCTTATTTTCATGCGCGGTCGTTAGAGAACACCATGTCGTTCGCCGCCGTCGGCTATTTCTTGTGATAACTCACTTGCCGCCGTCATCCTCGATGACGCCAAAATCGTCAAGGAGACGTCATTGATGGAGGCAATGGATGCTAGAACATGGAAGGTCAGACGGCGTCATGGACTCCAGAAGACGACGTCCATAAATTCCTTGCTGTTTTTAGAACTCTCAACGACCTGCTTCCTGACGGCGTCGCAGCCGCTACTGAGACGGCGACAACTGCTTAATCTGCCCGTGTTGTAGAGGACAAAAATGCCATGGAGACAAACTAGTTTTCAGTGTTAGTTTTTGTGTATAAAAGTCGTTGTATATCTTTGTTGTGTGTTATGCAAATGTATGTTTGTAAGTATGTATGTACGTATATAACTTTTCCATCATGACTAGAGGTTTAGTTTTAAAACTAAACGTTGTCATCCAGGATATGTCGTCAAGTGTAGGGCCCTTATGTTTGTATGAATGTGTGTACGTATGTGTGTAGGTACCTTTGATGTTTGTAACCACTTGCAGTATTAATTGCTACGAAGGGCTAAATTGTCTCTTCTAATTAATTGCGCGTGGTGTTTTGTATGTTGTTGTGATGACTTCTTAAAGTGTGTGTCCCTTTGTGTATAGAAGTCATTTTGCGTTCACCTGAACGCCAGCTTAAAATTGTCGCCGTCATAATAAAGGTCGATGTTAACTATGATGTCGTCGTCGACGTTGATGTTGGCGTCAGACGAATGTGAACATTGTGGTGTTCGGTTGTCTCAGTGTTGGCTGTCGACAAATCCCCGTCCCCTATGCCTGTCTTCATATAACAAAGGTGAGATGGTCGTTGGCGAGGCCAACCGTCCTCGGACGCTCAAGTCAGTATAATATAAAAAGAAAAGATGCTTAAAATACGAAGGAAATCGAATATGTTGAGAACAAAATGAAATGGAATAACTCAATTTAACTTGTTGGTTACTTACCTGTAGTGGCGTCTCTTTTGTTGTCAACATAATACTATTAAAAGTGATAGAGTTTCAGATGGACGACGTTCCAACTTCAGGGAACGTGCTTACCCTCCTTAAGATATAAAATAATTGACGACGTCCGACTGACCGTCGCCGTCGCAGAGATTTTGTTGACGTCGGCATCACTTTTTGGACGACGTCCAACTAGGATCGTTTTTCCAGTCGTTGGCTTGATGAGTCTGACGGACACTATGAACTTGTTGTGGACGATCATATGGCTTTGGACGCCACGAACTTTCTTTGTTTGGCATCGATTTCCTGCTGTCGACGTCATAGAATTCCTTACTTGATTGCATGTCTTCCTCCAACCGGATCTGGGCCAAGGCTTTGGCTTGAGCATCCTCGAACGTTGGACAGGGATACTTGGTAAGTTCTTTGTACAAATCTGAATCTTTATCCAGTCCCCGTCGGAAAGCTTCAATCGCCGTCTTAAAGTCGCAATTTGGAATCGACACCTTTTCCCTGTTAAATCTGCGAACAAATTCTTTCAAGGATTCATCAGAATCCTGCACAATTCTATGTAAGTCACTAGCCTGTTTTTCCATCTTACGACTGCTAGCAAACTGTAAATTAAAAATATTATTAATCAATTGAGCAAAGGAAGAGATAGTGCCGTTGCCAAGGTGGATGAACCACTGCAGGGCTGGTCCAGTCAACGTCGATCCGAATCCTTTGCACATGCATGCCTCGCGCATGCTACGAGGAATTGAGATGGTGATCATCCGTTGTTTGTATTGAGCGATGTGGTCATTTGGATGCGTAGTGCCGCGTACGTCTTCATGGTTGGGACGGAGAACCGCTTTGGAACCTCGACCATGGCAATGAAATCAACAAAAGGTGAGTCCGCATAACCTGTTCGGCGTCGCTTTCTCCATAGGGCGTGGGACGCCGGGGATTACGGCGATCATGTCTTCTAGCCGTTGAAGACGTTGCTGGATAGGATCGTCGGCGACGGAACGCGGTTGCCCCTTGGCCTGGTCTCCAATGATGTCGGCGTCAGGCTTGACGTCGGCGTCAGGCTCGACGTCGGCGTCAGCATCTCCATCTGAATCATCGCCGTGGGCAGGAATGTTGTGGCCCACAGGAGTTTCGAATAGGCCTCCGTCCAGCCAGGCATTTTGGAGATATCGCCTATGCTGCAGCGCTTAGAGTCTTTGGACTTTTGAGCAGATTTCAGGCTTTAATTCTCCATGCATGATGCGACATAGCTATTACGCACTCCGCCATAGCGACCTTGACGCGGTTGAGTTCATCTATGACTTCTTGGGTAGTTACCCAATCTCCTGCCATTGCAAACACGAGAAAAAGAGAAGGCACAAACGAAATAGTAGACAAAAAGAAAGTGATGAACGATGTATAAAGATCTTCTTTGAAGGCCCCACGGTGGGCGCCAAATTGTGTATGCCGATTTTGTACCAAGTACACAAAAGGTATTGGGAGCCAACAACAAGAGAGCAATATACTTAAACAAATGCGAAATAAATAATGATCAACAAGAACGTAAATAAAAGAATAGAAAGACAAACAATTGTTGACGCGGAAACCCAAATGATGGGAAAAACCGCGAGTGACATTCTTGATCACCAATCCACTATTGTAACGTCGCCGTCAATACAAGTATGTGAATTTAATCACCAATACAGGAGCTTTTAGTATGTTTAATGGAGAATGAAAAGAGAGAGAGAGAAAGCTAAGTGTAGGCTAGTATTCGGTAATAGCTCACGTCCTTAATTAAGTTACAAGACTCAAATATATATAGGCTAAGGAATATCCTTCAAAGTTGTTGCCAAACTCCCTAGAAAATAGGCCACATCAGCTTCCTTTGCAACTACTCCCTTCCTTCTCTCAACAAATAGAACTTGGGTCCTCTTTCTCTACGGCAACTACTTCTGCATGATAACTTATACCTCTTAACTCATAATTTGAAATAATATTCTTGCCGCTAATAGTGAAAATTCTGGGCCCAACATATGCATACAAATTATATATAAGATAAAAAAAGTACCAATTCCAGGTTCGGAAATCTCTTCGATTCAGATTTTCAAATAGAAATCGTGTATACATATTCAAACCAATCTAGTGCATCTGTTACATGAATTGTCTGATGATCAACAGACTCTTTCTCTTTTAAATTATAGCTGCTCTGGAAGGAATGTACCTGCCAATAGTATTATCAACTTCAAAACCAAATCCATTCTCAGATTTCCCAGCTTTATGCATTTCTGCAAGCTTCCTCCCTAACGCAGCCTAAAGATTTCCTATGGACTATTAGTCAGAACACTTAAAACTACAACACAAAAATTATATGCAACTAACTTAAAGCTGACCCATCCACACCTGGCCACTTCGAGATGCCCCAAATTCTACAAATTCCATAATAATGTAAGAGCCACCCCGTGGTAGAGATCCAACCTGCAATCCTTAACAAGGGATACACTTAGATACCCCAACTGCTTAGAGAACATATCAAGACCAAGCATAAAATTAAGCAAGTTACCAAACAAAAATTTAGGTATTTTCTTACCTTGAATGGCTTAGGAACACGAATAGTATTGGTTTCATACATTAGTCTTAAACCAAGAGCCTCCCCCTTCAAACATCGATGCACCGATACTCCTGTTCATTCCAACATTCAATACAAGTGAAACAACTTTATTCATGTGAACTTTGATTCATGTGATAGAGTTTCATATTCCAAAAATCACCACACTTATACTAAGTCCTCCATAAAAGGGAATAAGTTGGTATTCAACATAGAACAAGCACAAGCACAATAATCAAGCTGCTCAGCAAAAGATACCTGTTAGTTTTAACAAAGAAAGGACCAACATCGGTGTCGTATCGGGTGGCAAGATTGATACAACCACCACCTACAGGACTTGTTTTAGTAATCTGTGTTGCCTTCCCTTCAGTGAGAATCCACTCACGAACTGGGTCTTCACTCATTGCCACAACTGCCCAAACAATTTACAGTTCACAATTCACAACCCAAATTTCTCAATCACCAACTCAATTAAGCTAAGCTACAACAATCAGAAAGTGGGTCCACCCCAAGAATAAATTTTGCCACTTCATTCATTGATAATTTCATCCATTGCAACATTATCTCACCCAATAACATTTCATCAACAAAATAACAAACTTTGATAAACTATATGATAACAAAAGCATATTTCTTGCATCACTAAAATCGATCATAAGAAGTGCTAGCAAATGCAACACAATAATTAAACACAACAAAAGAATTAAGAAAAATATGTAGATAATTTGGGTAAATTTCTTGTACATAATTAACTCAACTTACTTGCAAATGGTTTTGGTTTGGCGAACAAGAGTCTGGGAACAGTAGAAGGAGTGAAAGAAGGACGACATTTACATGAGGAGAGAGACAGAGAACTGGGTGGTGCGACTACCACCATGTTTATTGTTTCCCTTAGACTTCTTTTCTTGGATTATGATGGATGATGCAAGAGAAGGACATGTGGTGACTGGTTATGGCATTTTTAGTTATTTTTAGGGAATTTGATGGGCGATTTGCGTAATTTTTAACAAAATAGGGAGCGTTTTGAAAACTTTATTTTGAGTGGAAGCCGGGCTAATATTTAATTATGGAACAAAGTGTTCGAGTGTGCAAAGAATTTAACAAAAGTGTCATGTGAAATATGTAAATAGTGCGTATATTATTATTTTTGTTAGGTAAGATGAAGGAGGATGTAAATAGTGCGTATATCGATACAAATTTGTAGTTTCTCGGACATATACGAGCTAAAAATACTTACTATATACTCCCTCATATTTAGTATTTTCAATCGTAATGACTCGAAGATGGCTACTTGTCTTTATCTCGATTTAATCGCAACATTTCGAATTTTAAACTTACTAGTGCATAAATTTGATGATTACTATGCTTAATTATCCATTGTTGTAGGTCATAGAAAAGATTATACTATTTAAAATATAGATTAAGAAATTCTATTAAAAAAAATATATATAGATTAAGAAATCCAACTACATTACAAAGTGGTCTATTATTATTTTGTAACAATTTCAAATATATACTTTTTCAAACATAAATATAGCCTTTATTAGACTTCTTTTTTATTTTTATCCCAAAGCTATAATCTTGAAACTTTTCCATTCTAACCGAGTCTAAGAAGTGCATTGTGATTAGGAGAGTACTTGCCACGCACTTTTGCTAAAGCCTAGAGTTTCCCTTACGCCAAGTAATTTTTACTCTCTTATTCCTATTTGTCGTTAAGCAACTCAAACTATATTCCTATTCAAAATTGTAGTCGGATTAAACTAGCTTCAGAATGCTAATTGTAGTCGAATAAAAATCAGCAATTAACTAGCCTATAAATATACAGAGGCCTCCCTCTCTACATTCATATCATTATTCATTAACATCAAACCCCAACCATTCTCTTTGTTTAAGCCTTCCTACGCATATACACTCCATCATCATGGCTAAGACATGCAACATCCTCCTTCTTCTTCTTCTTCTCTGCCTTCATCTGCTTCCTGCTGTTGTTCCTGCTTCAGTTGATATTAACATTCCAGATTCTGAAAAACTGTCCTTTGATAAAATCTACCAGTTTGGTGACTCCTTAAGCGATACCGGCAACCTTGTTCTTGAAAGTCCAGTAGGAGCACACAATTTTGCCAACTTTCCTTACGGTCTAACCATCCATCACCCTACTGGTCGTTGCTCTGACGGCCTCCTTATCATTGATTATTTCGCAAAGTACTTCCATCTCCCACTCCTTAGCCCCTTCCTTGATAAACAGGCCAACTTCACACATGGTCTTAACTTCGCTGTGGCTGGCTCTACTGCTCTAGACACCGCTACTCTTGCATCTCAAAACGTACTTTCACCTGTTACCAATTCTTCTTTATCCGTTCAGCTTAACTGGTTTAAATCTCATCTTGAATCAACCTGTGGTAGTTCTTCAGCATGCGAGAACAAACTCCGTAGATCAGTGTTCTTCATAGAGACAGGAGGTAACGATTACAACTACGCGTTACTTCAAAGGAAGACTATTAAAGAGGTGAAAGATATGGTGCCTCAAGTGGTTAGAACTATTAAAGAAGCTGTCAGAAAAGTTATCAGTCTTGGTGCAACTCGAGTTGTTGTACCTGGTAACTTTCCTATTGGTTGTTTACCCATCTATCTTGCTGCATTCGAAACAAAGGACACGAATCAGTATGATAATTTGAAGTGTTTGAAGGGATTGAACGAATTCGCCAAGTTTCATAATGATGTCTTGGAACAAGCTCTTAGGGAGATTCGAGCAGAGTATGCTGGCCAGAATGTTGCTGTTGTTTATGCAGACTATTATTCAGGTTTAAGGCGAATTCTTTATAATGCGGATGCTTTTGGGTTCAAGAAAGATGAGGTACACAAAGCATGCTGTGGATCGGGTAACAACGCGTACAATTTTGATTTGATGAAGATGTGTGGAAACAAAGGAGTTACAGTTTGTGCAAACCCATCTCGACTCGTCAGCTGGGATGGAATCCATTTGACTCAAAGGGCATACATGCGCATGGCTCAAGGCCTGTTTCAACAAATTATTCCACAAATCTTACAAGTTGTCTGATGAGTTATTAGAAATTTTATTTGGTACTATATAACTTAAATTACATACTTCTACTAGCAATAACAAGTGTTTTTAGGAGGGTTCTGTTTTTTTTCTTTTATCCAAGTATTTGTTGAGTTATACTTTTTCAATTGTGCAAGAAACTACAGTTCAGTAAAATATTGTGAGTAAACTTTCTGTTAGTTTAGTATGAACTACCGTTCCTTCAAAAAATCTATTGTGTTTGATTTTTTCGTCTATAAAGGGAAACAATTTCTTATCAATAATTACCTATGTACTTATTCTTGAAAAAATTCTGCTGGTATGGACTCCTATTTCTTCAAAAGTTACTCAACAGATATCTTAAAATCTACTTAATCATGAAGGCAATAACTAAAATTAGAGCGGGCAAAAGCTTATCCAGCACGAAAACCCGATCCGAACCTAACCCAAAATAAGCGGGTTAGGGTTTGGATTTTTGACCTATTTAAGTACATGGGTTGACACGATCATTATTTTTTAAACATTAGCCAAAATAACCATTGATATTGAAAAACACTCTAGAAAATTATTTGTACTAGTAACCTTAGAGAGATGTTCATTATGAAGTAGGGTTATCTTAGAAAATTTCTAAAGTATAGTACACAATAAGGGGTCGTTTGGTTCACTATTTTTGGGTTTCACGAAACGGAATCAATTACCAATTCCCTTTCTTCTTGTTTGGTGCAACCGCTCACCAATCCCTTACCACCATTACTTGATGGTAATGGATTCCCCTAATTTGCTACCTTTCCCTCCCCCTCAAGTAACAAAATCCATTACTTGAAGGTAATGGTTACCATTCATTAATTAGCTTAAACCAAACACTCAATAAAGGTAATCATTTTTGTTACCATTCCGCTCCTCTATTTGTATGCATTCCCTTTCCATTCCATAAGTTGAACCAAACGACCCCTTAAATCCTAATTAGACCTCAACTCTAACCTGAAATGCTAAATATCGCCCCAAAGAACATTTGAAAATACAATTATACCCTTACCTTTATTTTTACCACCACCAACCCCACCACCAATCCCAACAAAATCGCCGCATGTATACGCAAAACTCTCCGGCGGCTGAAGAGTTAAATTTTTTTTTTGGGCGATGGCCGGAACGTCGCCGGACGTTCCGGCCATTGAGGCCAATTTTTTTTGGTTTCATTGGTGGTGCTTGTGGTTTAGTTGGTCGTTTACGTGGTTTCGGTGATGGTGTGCGTGGTGGTGGTTGTTGTTGTGTGTGTGGTGGTGGTTGTTGGGTAGTGAGGGATGGGTTTAGTGATGGTGAGAATGAAAGAGAATGTTAAGGGTAAAATTGTACCTTTAAGCGTGCTTTGGGGAGATTTTAAGAAATTTGGGGCGATGTTTAACAATCTCCACTGACAGCCTCTCAGGCAATAAAATCCACTAACGCAAGGAGTAATCTCTATTATATGAAGCAACACATGTGGGACACCAAAAAATAGAAAAAGGAAAAATGAAAAAAAAAAAATGAAGGTTAACTACCTGCTTTAATTAAACAAAAAAACAAGATAATCGTATTTCTATCTCTATTATAGATAAAGAATTATATATGATTTAGCACGCATAGCATGCATATAAGACTAGTTATGATTTATGACATGAACTTCGACAAAAAAAAGAGAGAAAGTACCCAGTTGGTCGATGGTGGGCACGAGTGTAGGTAGAGGATGGTGCGCACCATCCAAAACGCAACAACACAAGGCATAAAATGCGGGTTCATTAAACCAAAAACGCCTCAGAAAGAACGTCTGTTGATCTCCAATGAATATCGAAAAACATAAAACCTATTTTTTGAATTCATTACTTTCATTTTCCCATACAAATTTTCAGATACTTTCTCTCTCTTCTCCCCAAATCCTCTAACATCTCTCTAACTTCTCTCTAACCTCTCTCATCAAACTCTTCAAATTCTTCATTTTTTGCATAATTTTCGTACATGAAGATGAACACAACAAGTTGCAAAGCGAAAGCGACAACATAAGGTATTAGAACTATGCATTTGATAAGAAAATAGAATATTTTTTTACATTTTGCACTTTCATTTCTTCTTTTTTTCCCTCTTTTCTTGTGAAAATCTTGATAGTGGTTTGTGAAAAAATGAAAACAACCTTACAATTGATATCCGAATGAACAAAGGAGAGAGCCCAATGAACAAAGGAGATGAACGAGTTCAACATCTAGAAAAAATCATTGTACTGTAAATATATGTTCGTTGTATTATTACAATGTATTCATTGAATTCGTATTGGTCATGTGTTTATTATATTTAGCCATATGTTTATTATGTGTTTGTTCAGATATTAGATACAGTTGTTTATATGTTCATTGTGTGTTTGACACATATTAATTGCATTAATAACAAGAATTATGGCATATGTTCATTGTCCTATTAGCATATGTTCACTGAAACACATGTTGGTCAGATGTTTATTGCATTTCAGTCATATATTCATTGTATGTTTGTAATATATTCAATAAAATGATATGAATTAATGATGAGTTGATTCTCATATATTTATCTATAAATGTGTGATATTTGTTCAAATGTTCTGTGTATAATTATGTGATGTTTATTGTACTATTTACAAATACAAGGTGCACATTTTTAGGCTGATGTTCATTGTATTACTAGCATGTTTATTTTAGTCACATGCTCGTTATATTTGGTCATATATTTATTGTGTGTGGGAGCATGTTCATTGTATTATTAGAATGTGTTAATTGTATGTTTGGAAGCTTATGTTTATTGTATTATAAACTTGAATAATTTTTTTTAACTACTGCTCTTTCCTTTCTTGTATCAATTCAATTCGACTAGTTCAGACAACTAATGATACATTATGGTGTCGAGATCTCATAAATCAAATCAATCGGAAATGGAATGAAGCTCAGAAGCAAGAATATCTTCTTAATGAACTCAATAGTGTTTAATTAGCAATACATGTTCTTTTGTAAGACCTTGGTGTTCATATGAGATATATTGTATTATTTTGATTATATTTCTACATTTGGGTACATACTACATTTTGAATTAACCATCTTTTGTAATTACTTATTTTTTTGATAATTATATAACTATACGGTTGGATTATTCATTATAGGTAGTATGTTGTTCATTGCAAAATCATATTTTTACATTACAAAGAATAATAATGACAACATAAATATTTATCACAATGAACATAGAAGTAATTTGAAAGAATATTTTGAAGAACTTGGATGAACAAACTGACATTTGAATCAACAATATGTTAATGAAGTGAGAAATGAACAATAGTAAATTTGAAAAATATTTTGAAATTTGAACTTTGAAAATCAGCGGCAATTTTGAATTTTTAAATTTCGAAAACATCTTGAATTTTGAAATTAGTCGAAAATGTTCAATCCAAAATTGCAATTGTCCATTCAACGAGAAAGAATGTATTTATTACACCAATTTTTTTTATAAATGTTCATTCCAAAATTCCAAATGTTCAATAAAAAATAGTGTGTGTTCATTATACTACAATGTCCATTGGAATAAACTGGATGTTTATTGGTTTACAACACACATGGGGTGAAAAAGTTGATGAAAGTGAAATTGAGGTGGGTCCCACAAATGTTCATTCCAGAATTGCAAATGTTCAATCAACAATAGCGTGTGTTCATTATACTACAATGTTCATTGGAATAATCTGGATGTTTATTGGTTTACAACGTACATGGGGTGAAAAAGTTGAGGAAAGAGAAATTGAAGTGGATCACACAAATGTTCATTGGAAAACTACATATGTTCATTGGAGATCGTGCGCACAAAAAGGAAGGTTCTTCCATGCGCGCCTTCAATTTTTCGGAAAGCATCCCCATAAATCATAATATGACAAGAAGCTTAAAGCCCAAGTACCAACTCAACAGCTCTCTTTTGGGCCAAGGTTTTCCAACACCTCCCCTGTATAATTAAATCCCCCTTCCTCTTTCCCACTCTCAGTCTCTCTCATCTTCACAAATCACAAACTTGTAGGGTTTAGGGGTTTAGGGTTTTCATTTTTTTACAACTGAACTCCATTACAATTTCCCCCGGTGAAGAAAAATTCTAACAATTTCTCCGCCGTTGATTCTCCCATCCACAAATCTCGGCCCTCCGATGCCTCATTGGGGTATTTAGTTTGTCTTCTTTTATATTTTTTTCTCCCCTCTGATTTTTTTTGAATTTAAACGGTCCAATGCCACGTCGTTTATAGCACAAAAGCCATGATTTACGATGCTATTGTTGGTACCAACTACCAACATCAAACTTTTTCTGTTGATCTTATTTTCGATGATTTAACGGAGTCGTTTTTTGCGATTACATGTTTTATTTTCACTTTTAAATCAATAATTTTAGTTTTTGTCTTATTTAATTATTGTAGCCAGTGATGAAATAACTAAAAACAAATGTTGGAATTACCGTCTGAGATTTACATTGATGTTAGACTCTCTTTCTGAGGCTGCTTTAAATAATACATTAGTGCTTTTTCATCAATGTATTTTTGTTGATTTCTGATTTTATGTGTCGATGATGATAAATTTTAAGGCTTGTTTCTCAAAACATTCGCAGTGGCCGTCTAAGAGCTTTCGTCTGCGCAGACTTGAGAGCTAATGCTGTTTTTATCCTTCCTTGGATGTCTGAGACCTCTTTTTTTAACTTGTATCTTATTCAGGATCATAAAATTATGAAATCTCGGTTTTTTTTTAAAAAAAAATCTATGGCTTTTGAAAGTAGTATGGACAATAAGGCTCTGTTCTTTTGGACTGAATTAATGTTAATTCAGTTCAGACAAGTTCAGTTCATTTCAGGAAAATTCAATTCAGTTAGTTTCCTCTCACAATTTTCATTCAGTTAAGATAATTTCAGTTCTTTTCAATTCAATCGAAAAGAACGAGCCTAACTTGGTTGGAATTGGTGAAACGATTACTCTTGTGATCATAATCAATATTGCTGGATGGTGGGATATGTAAGATTACATACACTTTGATCTTTTATAATGCGGAATTGTCTTGCATTCATGATCAAAGAGTCACCACAAAATTGATCATGAATTACGATTTACAAAGTATGAAATCAATCACAATTTACTTGATGATGATTGAGGTCTTTGATGATAAGACCCTTTTGTTTCATTACCCAGCCTTTTTGGTGTCCCAACATATTGTGGTGGTAATTGGTGGTGTTATTATATATTTGAATGACATAATTTGTATACTATGCTTGAATATTATGGTTTTTAATAACTGGTTGTAGTTGGTAAAACTATTACTCTTATGATCATTTGCACTTGATGGTCAGATGTTGCGGTATGGTGGGAAGTGTAAAATTATCTGCACTTTGATCGTTTATAATGCACAAACAGTCTTGCATTCATGATCAAAGAGTCACCAAAAATTAATCATGGATGATAAAGTAACAAATCAATCACAATTTACTAGATGATGATTGAGGTAAGACCCTTTTGTTTCATTACCCAAGCTTTTTGATGTTGAACCTTTCTCAAATTGTAAGAAATTGATCACATTTTACTTGATGGTAATTGTGGGAAAGATTCTTTTGTTTCATTACCCGAGCTTTTTGGTATTGCAAACTTTTCTGGTGGTAATTGGTGGTGTTATTATATATATTTGAGTTACATAATTGGTATGCATGTAATCTTTAGTTGGGACTGAAAATGATAGAACGCCCATAGTTGGGACTGTTCCTATCAATTTTTCCTTTATAATTTGTATACTATCCTTGAATATTATGTTTTGTATTATGAAAGTAGTTTGGACAAATTATATGGACAATATTTGGTCGGAATTGGTGAAATAATTACTTTTATGATCATTTGCACTTGCCGGATTGGGGGATATGTAAGATTATTTGCACTTTGAGCTTTTATAATGCACAAACATTGTCCTGCACTCATGATCATAGCGTCACCAAAAATAGATCATGGATGATATAAAGTATGAAATCAATCATAATTTACTTGATGATGATGATGATTGAGGATAAGACCCTTTTGTTTCATTACCCCCATGCATCTCAAAAACCACACTTGAAATTGAGAATAGGTTTCATTTGCAAAAAAAATTAAATTTGTGGTTTTTTCTGAAAAAATGCTTTTAAAGGTTTTTTTTGGCAAATTTTCCTTAATATTATGGGTCATGGCCTCATGGGTGTGTTTTAGTGTTTGATTGGACGGAAAACTTTCCAACGGGAAGTGGTTTTCCATGAAAATCATTTTCAAGAGGAAAACTCATTTCTAAATTGATTTTCCTTTGGTTGTAAGGAAATTAACTTTCTTTTTAACCTATTTTCATTTGTTTGTGTCGTGTTACTGTTTGATAGGGTGGGGAAAAGTGTGGCTTCCCTAGCCTCCCTAGGGAAAGTACTTTTCCATCCTTAGAAAATGAATTTCAACCCATATTTTTCCTTGCTTGATCCGATCCAAACCAAACAGAAGAAAGTGTGAAAAACAGTTTTCTTGGGCAACACTTTCCTCCAAATCAAACGCACCCTATGTAAGTGGGAATTTTGAAATGTTCTTGAAAATCTTGCTTATTAACACGAGAGTGGGTTGGGCAATAATATGGACAGTCTATAAAAGTTCCATACGACTAGATTGGATTGGTATACCAATCTTCTTGTTCAAGGAAAGGCTTGGATATTGACGATTATTGGACTAGCAAGAGCAATTGTATATGTGAGTTGTGACCTAAAAAGTCATCACGCAGATCATCAGAAATGGAGAAAATTGTCTAGCACTTCTGATCAAAAGTGTCATTAAAATAGATCATGGGTTTAAGGACAGTTTTACAATGTAGTCATTGTAGCTTGTGTAGTCTAACCTATTCCATTAAAAATTTTAGATCACACTATCCAATTACCCTTTTAGAATTTGGGTTGGAGTTCTAGAGAAGAAACAGTAACAGAGGGGAGTGAGGATAGAAAAGTGGAACAATTTTTGTTTCTTTTTTTTAATTGAGTGAATTTTTTTGAAAAAAAAAAGGTAAGGAGAATTCCTTTACAAGAAGGGGAAAAAATTTGTCACAACTCTCACAGGAGTGGAATGAGGGTTTTACAATTACTAGGCCAACAATGATCCCCAATGAAAAATATACACTAATGGTTTTTCAAACTATTGTGTCTTCAAATTAAACCTAATTCATAGCAATTATTCAAATCTACAAACAGTTTTGGTGTGATAGATGAGGTAATTGAGTCAAGTTGCAGAATACTAATGTAGAGCTAATTCTACTATTTATTACAAGCAACTTCGTGTTGCTAAAGGATGTTTGTCGTATCAAACTTTTTATGGACTTAACGACTACTTGGACTTGTAAGAGCATGTACAATGGGGTTCTTCAACTAATTATCCAACTAGCTCTCCAAGGAGAGAGAAAATGAAGAGCCACCTCTTACCCAACAATGGGGCTCTTGAGTGTGTCTTTGCAAAGTGGCTTTTGGGGGAGATACCTTTGGGGTTGAAGGAGAGATAGCTCTCCAATGTGTGGAGCCCACATGCTATTGCAATTACTTAAGTTTTATTTTTTTTTCTTGCAACTATTTAATGATCTTTTTTATAAAAATAAAAAAAAATATGGTAATAATTATTATCCCAACAACTATAATTTTTCTTTATTTATAAAATGAGCCTAATATTGGATATATTTCATACAAAAAATCTACTATCTTTATTTAATTTATGAAATTAAATATTAGCATTCAAAATTAATATTTTTTTTTTAAATTCCACATTACATAAATTATGAAAAAGATAATTTTTTTTGTAATTATATTTAATTTACATGAATAACTTTATTTATATAACTTTAATCATAGTATAAAATGATGTTCATTTATTGATATGGGGACCACAAAACAATGAAAAAGTTGAACGGAGAGCTCTTTCTGAGTTTTATTGTTGTTGGGTGTTTTTTAGGCATGGTTCTTGAGAGTAGGCTTGAGAGAGAGAATAGATGAGAGAGAGTAGAGAGCTAGTTGGAAGGCCATGTACCATTATACATGCTCTAACTAGCCCATCTGTATATTCATCGCTTGAAACCTCATCTTTATTTTTCCACCGTTTTGGGTCCTTGTCACCTCTATGCAATGAATTGACTTATTGTAGTTAGGGCAATGGGTTAGTTTAGTTAAACTGCATTAGAGGAGAGAAAAAGGGTTTTTTTTTTTTTTTTTTAATCTATAATTATAATTGAAACGAAAATATTTACTTGTTGCTTGCTCATATTCTCCATCTCTTAGAGTCTGTTCTCCCCAACTTATTTTCAGTTCAGTTCAATTCAGTTTAATTCAGTTCAATTCAGTTTAGTTCAGTTCCTAAATGATAATCATTACTATTAATTAGTTATAATTTAATTCAGTTCAATTCAGTTCAGTTCAGTTCAGTTGTTTTATGCCGTACTCCATAATATTGCATACATGTTAGATAACAAGTTTGTCTGAGAAATAATTAACAAGATGGAATTTGCAATGCCTTCCAAAATCAAGGTATGTTGGAAGAAGATATTACTACTAGTTTGATTTTTGCATCCAATTTTTCATTAGGTATTGGAGGGATCCAAGGTTTAATAGGCAATTGTTTAAAAAAATAAAAATTAAAATTAAGTTTATATTGCGGGGTTATGTTTTGTAATTTGTTTTACCTTGCAAATTTACAATTCGAATATGCACTTAGGCCCTGTTCTTCTTGACTGCAAGAAACCGAACTGAAATGAATTGAACATAAGAAAGTAACTGAATGAACTGAAATGAAATGAGCTGAACATAAGAGAGTAACATAACTAAGTTGAATTTGAAGTAAGAAGTGAAATTTTGAACTAAACTAAAGCACTGTTTGGTAGGGCGTGAAACATTTTCCTAGAAAACTGTTTTACTCTATTTTCAATTTTACATTGTTTGGTTTGCAAATGAGTGTGAAACCATTTTCTCTTGGAGTAAAATTGCTCTCTCAATGATGTAAAACCATTTTCCCTTCAAAATGAGGGGAAAACTGTTTTCCTTCTCTCTCTTGTACACTCCTCTGACTATCTCCTTACTTTCCCTTTCATTTTCCTCTCATTTCATCATTTTTCTTACATGGAACCAAACAACGGAAAACTAATTTTGTAATTGTGTTTTCCATTGTATATTGTTTTCCTTGAAAATCATTTTACACTGAAAATGTTTTACGCCCAATCAAACGGAGCCTAAAATGAAAATTAGTCCAAAAGAAGAAAGTCTTACTGATAGAAACGTGCGCATTTTACAGCAACAATGTGTTTTTTGCATTTTTTAATGTTATTATAGTTTGTAGTTTTTTTAATGTTTTCAATAAAACCGTCTAATGTTAGGGAACTTTATATAATGCCTTCTATTACTACCTCCGTTTCATATTAATCTACACACTTACACTTTTCACGCATGTCGATGCACTATTTTGAGCCTTTATATCTCTAATTTTGTATTTGTAAAAAATATAAAAAGTCGATATTCTAAAGCTACATATCGAGACGAATCAAACAAGACCCCGCATGACTATATTTTCTCTTAACCATAATTCACAAATGATAGTCAAAGGATAATTTGTGAATAGTGTCAAAAGTGAAAGTGTAACTATTAATATGAAACGGAGGTAGTATTTGATAAAGTAAAAAAAGAAGAGTTAGAAACTCTACCTTGGGCAAAGGATGGTCAAAGTACTTGAAAACTAATTTCAGGTCCTAAAAGGTAAAATCAAAAGATGAGATCATGAATGATGAAAAACTCAAAAGGCTAGGTCCCACATATATTCTTAAATCCTGTTTAATAAGTTGATTTTAGAATTAAATTAATATATCGATAAGAAATATACAATGATCAAATTCTCCTAGTCTCTCTACGACTCTACGTACTTCTTTCCCTCTCTCTCTTGTATGAATTGGTTGCATTAAGTGAAAAATATATACTAAGGGTTTTTCAGACTAGTGTGTTTTCAAACTTGATTCAGATCAAAATTTAAAATCTACAAACAACATTGGTGTAATAGATGAGGCAATTAGAGATTTAGGGTTCAATTAGTTGAATTGACAAAAAAAAATCATAGTTGTCACTATAATCCTTTCAATCTAATGCTATTTACTTCTTCTAAATTCTATATTTGGGTAGTGAGCATAAAATTATACTTCATGCGTTCTAAAATAAGTAAAACAGTCTTATGCGAGAGTTTTTTGAGAGAAGTCTTTCACAATGCTTTGAAGAGAAGAAAAGAAAGAAATAAGAATTATGAAGTGGAAGGTGCAAACTTATCGAAGAAGACTATGGAATAATGGAAGGAAGTCGTTCCACAATTGTTCAAAGCCATCATTTAACCTTTTTAGTTTTTCGGATTTTTTCAAGGTCAATTAAATCGATGGACAATATGAATTTACAATAATAATTGGCTAACATTTAAGCAATTATAGGTTTATAGTGGTCACAATTTTTAGCCACTGAAAAACCTTCTTGGATTTAAAGTAAGAAATAGATCACGATTTGCAAACTTTGTTTATCATGATTGAAAGACCAATTTTCCATTGCTCATAAATCTGTTTTGGTCATAATCGTTGTAGGCGTGTTATTATTTCGTCTACGCGGGATGAGCGCGAATTTGACTACCTCATTGTAAAGGTTTTGTTTTGAAATAAAGAAGTCGCTAACAAGTCTTTAAACGAATACTCATAAACCTAATTGGATATTGGGAAATCGTAGGGACAACTTAGGGACTTTCAATGTAGATTTTTCCGTCATGACTCCATTAATGGTCAATGGACTATAGATTGAGTTCGGGGGTGATGGTATGAATAACATCAGGAATCAAATTCGCCTATTGATGGCATCTACTTAATAACGATTCATATCAAAGTCTACGCAGAAGAATAACTAGATAATATTTTCATACACCCTAAAATTATTAGTCTAAATTGGTTGATTAAACACATAAAAAAGACTAGACTATTTTTTAGTGACAAGTTATTAAGCAATCAATATTACTGGGGTTCCTAACAGGTTGTTCAAAGTATCTAAATTTATATTAGAACAATTCCCTAGGTCTTGATTAGCAATAATAACATGTGGGTGATGAAAGCATAAAGTGGACAATCATAACAACATATATATATGAAAAATAATTAAAAAAAGAAGGAAATGTTAGAATATACAAAAGAACTGTTTTTATATTAAAGATCTACATCATGAAAGAAAGAGTTAGTAACTTCAATAAATAAAAATAAGAAATTTATTCAAGGACCCTCAGGAATATATCGGTGCGGCTTGGGTCTGAGAGAGTGACAACCTTCGGGACGAGCAATCGTGAAGCCTAAAGATCGATCAAAATATGCGTGTGCATATATTTGAAAATATCTGTTTTGTTTGTGTTTGAAGGTATGTGAGTATGAGAGAATTCGTAAGCATTTGAGCGTATGAAAAAGTGTTCGTCCAAAGGATCTAGATCCGGAAAATTATGGTGTATTTATAGGAAAATACTAAAAGATACAAAGCAGCCTGCGCGGCACACAAAGAGTGATACAAGTGTTTTACGTGATGCAAGTAAAATTTTGATTTGTTAAGCCACTCAATAAACTCAAAATAGTTTGTTAAGCTACCTTAAGATAAAAGTGATAAGTGATAACCACTATCTTATAAATAAGTATAATTTTTTTGTCATTATTCTTTTCTTAATCCTTTAAACATTTCCTCAATTAAATAACACCAACTTTACCTCATATTAAACAACCTTTCACTACCCCATGAATACGAGGAGAATTAGCCTTTTGATATATTAAAAGGCGTACATAACAAAGTTTATGTGCCACGTGGCACCTCCTCTAAGGTGTTAATGCAAATGCTCTATTTCCATGTCAAACCTTTCAATTTAAAAAATAACATTATGTAGTTACAAGGTATTGAACCCATGACCTTTTTAATGAAAAGTGAGAGTTTAACCACAAATCCAACATTATATCCATGTTTACTATTTCAAAATAAAATACAATAAAGTCTTGTATTTATATCTCATTATATTAACACTTTAATGGTAATAACAAGAGACTAAGACATAAACTCTTAATCCAGCCAATTTCTTGTAGAAAGTTAAGCTATTGCTTTCATCTCCAAACTTTAAGGGTTTATTTTTGAAAATACCATACAATTAATTATCATGTCAATTTTTCCTCACTAGACAAAAAATTACGAAAAGTACTAACCCGGGGCATCGCCCGGGATACTCACTAGTTATAACTCAAAAGTATATAATATCTTTTTTCATATTTCTATGATCAGCATCTTCAATTACCGTAGTATCTAAATCATGTGCCCATCATCATCAATGGAAAAATATATATAATCTTCTATTATACTATTTTTTTTGAAGATTTTCATTTTTTGGAGAATTATATGTGAATAATGTTATAAAAAATTCAAAATGTAGATATACCAAACAAGTTTTTTAATAATGATTTTGACATTTATAACAAAAAATAGTTTAGTTTCATATTTTAACTTTTATTAAAAAACAGATACATAAAATCTTTAACAAAAATAATATTTAATGATAAGTGTGAGTTCCACTTTTCACTCAAAGTGTCTTAGCAAAGTTTTTTTTTTTTTTTTTTTTCACTTGGTGGCGCAACAATCCCTTCCCATTTAGTACCTTAACAAGTTAAAATTTTCCTTGGGTAACAAAATAATTGATATCACTAGCTTAGAATTGATATCTATGTTTATTTGCTTATTGATTTACAATATTCACATACAACAAATTTATCATACACTTAGGTGTCCCGTCAGCAGGATACACACAACAATTTTTTTCTTCTCATCATTGCTTATTTTAAATCATCTAAATAAACAAATTAAGGGTTGTGCTATAGCTATATACAGCAAAATAAAAGACTAAGGCTATGTTTAGTTCACGTTAAATTTACTGATCTGATCTGATATGAACTTATTTGATCTGATCTGATCTGATCTGATCTGATCCGAACTTATCTTTTACAAAACATATTACTACTAATATTATTATTACTTTGTATTTCATTACTAGTATTACTATTACTATCATTTTATTACTATGCACAACTTTCAATAATAATAATAATAATAATAATAATAATAATAATAATAAATAATAATAATAATAATAAAAATAATATAATAATAATAATAAAAATAATAATAATATAATAATAATAATAATAATAATAATAATAATAAGGATTTTTTTGTCCCAAACTACCTTTAACTTTCATGTTTTTGCGAGAAACTACCTTATAAAAAAATTGTTGTCCCAAACTACCTTACTTTTACCATTTTGTTGACAGCTACCTTATGCCGGTTTTCGGCGTTGACTTTTGTTCTTTTCGGTTTTTTAATGTCACGTTATATCACTTGACCTCTTCAAACCCTTTTTTAATTTTCCCACCCTAATTTCCCCATTTCCCTGTGTGCGCGCGCTCCCTCACTCATATCTATGCGACACTTTGTATCACCAATCCACCATTAAATTCCTCTTTAACTTAAACTAAGATTGAAACAATCACCCTCCTCAATTTTGTTTTTCCCACAATTTTGAACTGAAAAAACAAAAGTCAACGCCGGAAACCGGCATAAGGTAGCTGTCAACAACAAAATTGTAAAGTAAGGTAGTTTAGGACAACAATTTTTTTTATAAGGTAGTTTCTCGCAAAAACTTGAAAGTTAAAGGTAGTTTGGGACAAAAAAATCCTAATAATAATAACAATAATAATATAATAAAAATTATATAGATAATAATAATAATAATAGCATAATTAGCTTTTTTTTTTTTTAATAAGAACACATTAGTATATGAACATACAATTAAAAATAAAAGACCAAGAACTCTTGGGTCCAATGGTATGGCTTCCTATCTCCGACATGGGAGACCAAGGTTCAAATCTTGGTGAAAGCATATATTTCAATATTGTAGTGGGTGGGGGAGGGGGGTTGGGACTTGTTGGGTCTCTAGGTGAGTGACCCTGTGCGAGGGCAGCCCAGAGGAAATTCAACTTACCACGGGGTTGGGGCCCAAAAAAAATAAAAAAACACACATTTTAGGTAAAAAAAACATATTGTTCATGGTAAAGAGAACATATTGCTCATGTTCAAGGTCCGTTAATAATAAGAATTTAGGTAGTAATGAAAAGAATATATAATGATATTAAAAAAAGAACATATACTGAAAGAGCATACCAAATCTATTTAAAGAACACATTCTAAAAATAAAAGATAGATGTTATTTTTATATTGATGACATGTTTGGAATTAAATAACATGCTCTTTGTTATATCAATAAATTGTTCTTTTTTGTTATAAATAAACCTATAAATATATATAATCATATGATCTTGAACAAAATGGTTAAATATTCTTCTTATATCGTTGTCTTGTTCTATATAAACTTTATTTTTAAAAATAAGTTGAAATCATTTATAGGAATTTTTTTGAACGTGATGACAACACCATTAGATTATCCCATGCTACTCATATTTTATATAAACTAGTAACAAATAATTTATATTATTCTACCAAAATTTTTAAAAAATAAACATCATATACTATTGTCATGTTCTTTACATGTACAACATAAAAAAGAACATCACATATCAAAATTATTAATTAGAACAAATATAAAAAAGAACACGTACAAATGCCAAAATAACATTCTTCTTATTGAACACAAATAACTTCAAATAGTGATATCAATGACATTTATAATAATAGCAACAACATTAATAATAATTATCAATATTAATAATTAATAAGTACAACAACGACAATAATAATAATCTTTTTGAACAAATGTACTAGTAAATAGTAATATTAATAATAATAAAAATCGTATAAAGTAATATTAATAATAATAATAATAATAATAATAATAATAATAATAATAATAATAACAACAACAATAATAATAATTATTACAATAACAATAATATCATTAGTAATACTAATAATCATAATAATAATAACAATAATAATAAGGTTTTAGATATAAGCATAATCTGAACTTATCTGATCTGAACTTATTTTTCTGATCTAATCTGGTCTGAAATAAGCAAAAATAAGGTAAATTGAACATAGCCTAAATACAGCAAAATATATTAAAAGACTAACCTACCCCTCTTGAAATTTAACCCCAACAACAGAACTACTCCCCCAACCTGAACGACAATTCCTTGAATCCCTTAGCACTACAGCAGCAACCATCATACGGTTCATCCCCAACTCCTCCTCGTGCGACGCCGGTAAGAAACCCTCATCCCTCTCGCGTTTCCGTCGACAACCTAACTATCGGCCGAATTGATTGATAAGAACCAATCCCTCTCGCCGGAATCACTCGACCACCTAAGGTGAGTTTCTTGAATTCAAAATTTTTGAATGCTTAATTCAGTTTATTTATGTACATTTTGCTCGCTGCTGTTCTTTATGTGCCAAAATTGAGCTTTGAGTTCAAGAACGTTGTCTTCAAGATTGTTTAAGGTCGCTCATGAACTGTTACGATTTGCTTAATTTTGAGTTCAGTTTTTACAATTTGCTTAATATTTGAATGCTTAAAATCATCACTGTTACGAAGCAATCGCTCATGAACTGCAGAAAAGAAAGATTTTGAACACTGCTGGATGCAAGACGGTTAGTCTCAAAAAATATGAAAAATAGAAACAGAAGACCTTGCTCTTCTTCTTTGGTTTTCTTTACTTTTGGTATGACATATTGACATATGCTGTGAACTTTGTTATTGATGAGGACCTTTAAGGTCTTTATGTGGGTGAAAGATGATAGTCAGATAGTGATCTTGAAGAGTTTGAGTTATTATAAAGGGAAAAAAAAGATTATACTCGTGAAATCAAACTGTCCACATCTTGATATTTGCAACAATCCAGGCTAAATCCACAATTTGGTGTTCCTCAAGCAATAAATTATGTGCCTGGAATCAAATGTTAAGAGGTAGTTATGTTTAAAATATTGAAAAGTTAGAGATTGTTTGGTGGATACTTGAGCAGTAGCTTAGAGGTCACACAGGAATCTAATGTGAGCGGGGATAGGGAAGAAAAGAGAGGGTGTATGGCGAAGTTTTATATGTGATAAATGACCCCTTTAGGGGGTCATCTATGACAAATGACCCCATTGTAGGGGTCATGTATGACATATGACCCCAACTCGGAAAAGAAAAAAATATGACCTACTAATATACTTTGAAAAATCTGACAATAAATTTGAAAGCAAATAATTGAGTACTCACCAAACTACTGTTATTATTGTTTATTAAAGCGACCTCCATAGTTGAAGCCCACTTATAATAAAAATGGGTGAGTGAAATTATATTCTCAAATTTACTTTTGGGGTGAGTAATAGTTGTGGAATTATATTATGAAATTTAACATATAGTAACCAATATAAAGGATAATTTTTTCTTACAAATCTCTTTTGTGCAACTTACAATCTGAATTGATAATTTAGTATTTGCTAAGCAATTGAATGGCTGAGTCGAAGTATGTTGATCTCAACTAGAAAGATAAGAAGAAAAAAATAGGATAAATCAATAATGTTTTTTTCTATTTTTTTTTTGAAAAGCAACGACATCTTTAATTGGACGCACAAATGAAAATCATGAACTTTGGAGCAGCAAGTCTCCTTCAACTTCAAGTAAGTTAGAGGAGTTATAGATAATCACAAGAACTGCTGACTAAGATTCGTAATGTTGCGTTGCTTTTTTTTCCATTTTTTTAATTATAAAAAAGTAAAATTAACTATGGTTAAGTTAGGCATAATTTTAGATGTTGTATCTAGCCTTTTTTTTTTGCTGTATATAGCACTTATGTTGAGTTTTGACTCTTAATATACAAGTACCACATGATTAATGATACACGCGTTGTATGATGAATAAACTAGATTCACATAGTACAAAAATTACAAATACGTAAACAAATTTTGTATGTGGACTCGAGACCACGAAGAGCTGTGTGCTCTCGGAAGTCGGAACAAAACGCACACCACAAGTAACAAAACGCTGCCCTTGACTGTCGCTCAAAATCCAATTTCAAATAGCTTTCCTTATTTAAAAAAAAAAAAAAAAAAAGAAAGGTAATAATCTCTTCCTCGCAAATTGTGGCCAAGTAAGTTTGCTAACTGACACATGGCCCATGGGAGATATTAAGATAGCTATTAATCTATTATCTACTACTTTTCAAATCATTAAGCTAGTTCTAGAGTAAAAATTCTTCCATCACAATAGTTTATTTAAAGGAAAGGCTGTTTATATCTATACTAGTGTTTGCATATAATGCCATAAAAAGAACATGAATGTATAAAACAAAGAATACCATACTAATTACAAAAGAATATGTGCATATAATACGTTGGAAACAAAAAAACTATCAAAAATGAAGAAAACCATAAAAAGAACATGAAGGTATAAAAAAAAGAATATCATACTGATTATAAAAGAACATGTGTGTATAATACTTGAGAAACAATAAATTATTAAAAATCTCAAAATGAGTAAAAACATAAAAGCAACATAAATGTATAAAACAAATAACACAATTAATTTAATTTCAATAACGATTCTGCACGCAATTAAATTAGTTTGTGAGCCAGCAAGGCTCATTGACACCCCACAAAAAAAGGGGGTCAAACTTTCAAAGTAGATTTCATTTCTATTTTATGCAAAACACAATAAATTTTTTCATCGTCACAAATGTTCTTTTATGAATGGCGACAAGACATGTTCATTAATTTTTGAAACATGTGTTTCTTTTTATCTAGAATGTATGTTCTTTACCTTGAAATTATATGTTCTTTTTACCAAGAAAGTATGTTCTTTTTACCTAGAAAGCATGTTCTTTTTATATAAAAAAAAAAATTTATTACCTATATTTTTTTTGTGAATGAAAATTATACAAGTCTTAATTTTGAATTTTATGTTCTTTTTTTAGGACCCATGTTCTTTTATAGTTGGAGATTATAGGCGTTCTTTTATTTTGAGTTGTATGTTCTTTTTATCTAGAAAGTATGTATGTTTCTTAACTTTAAATTATACTATGTTCTTTTTACATAAAAGTATGTTCTGAAAAATTAATAGAGACATAAAAAGAACATAAAGGTATACAACAAGAACACCATATTGGTTATAAAAGAATATGTACAAAAAGGACTTGAGTAACAAAACATTAAATAAATGACAAAAATAATAATAAATGTGAAAAGAACATGTAGATATAAAATAAAGTATTACCCTATTAATTATAAAAGAACATGTGCATATAAGATTTAAATTTGACACAAGGTTTTTAATACACCATAAGCGATTAATGATTTCATATGGCCCTTAAAAAAATGATTTCATATGGTAAGTGATCAAAACACAATAAAGTACTCTTAAGCTTTCTCTCTCCTCTTTTATCCATTCTTTCCTTCCACTACCTCTCAACTAATTATTTATTTTCTTTTTCCTTTTAACAAAATAAAAAAGTAATATATGTTCCTTGATATGGTGTAAAGTAATAAATGAGGTCACATGTTATGAGAGAAAAGTAGGGGTATTGGAAAGTTTGTGTAAGGATAATGTAATCCAAATAATTGACAAAAAAAAATAGGCACAACATTTTGGGGCACCAAAAAAGGAATGTGAGCACTATATTATGGGACGGAGGGAGTATTATCTTGATATTTTACCTAATAATTGTTACAAACTACTATTATCTATTAGTTTGAGAGTTTACCCACTAATTGTGAAGGTATGTAGATGATAATGTTCATTTTAATGTTTGTGTATGTTCTTTTTTATTTCTGTGTTTATGAGTAGACATGTTATTGATTATATATTACATGAGAAACAAAAAACTATAAAAAATGAATAAATTCATAAAAAGAACATGAAGGTATAAAAAAAGAACATCATACCGATTATAAAAGAACATGTGTATATAATACTTGAAAAACAATAAATTATTAAAAAGCACAAATGAATAAAAACATAAAAGTAAGAAAAAGGTATCAAACAAAAAACACCATACGGATTTTAAAAGAATATATGCATATAAGATTTGAGAAAAAAAAAACTATATAAAATCACAAAAAAAACATAAAAAGAACATAAATGTATAAAACAAAGAACACTATGTGATTCTAAAGGAACATGTGCATATAAAACTTGTAAAACAAAAACTATTAAAACTCATAGAAATTATTAAAAATATAAAAAAGAACATGAAGGTATCAAACACAGAACACCATATCGATTATAAAAGAACATATGCATATATGACTTGCGAAATAAAAAATTATAAAAAGAATCATAACAATAAATAAAAGGATTTTTTTGCCTTTAACCACCTTATAAAATTACATTTTTCAAAATAACCACCTCATATGTTCATATTTTTAAATAACCACCTTATATGACCTAAATCCTTTTAAATACCTACCAATTGACATATTCGGTCAAGGAAATCATCCTCATAAATGATTTAAGAACGATTGGCCACCACCTTCACCTTTATTCACTAGAATGATTATAAAGTTTTAACCCTTCATTAAGGCCAATTTCTTGGACGAAATCTGTCAATTGGTATGTATTTAAAGAGATTTAGGTCATATAAGGTGGTTATTTTAAAAAATGAACTCATAAGGTGGTTATCTTGAAAATTGTGATTTTAAAAGGTGGTAAAAATCAAAAAGTCCTAAATAAAAACATAAAAAAAGAACATGAAGATTTAAAACATAGAACATCATACTGATTATAAAAGAACATGTAGGTAAACATTTTTAATTACATAAGACTTAAGAATTTTTTTTTTTAAAAAAATTAACAAAAAAAACAATAATAAGAACAAAGTATATCAATATGATTATAATAGGACATGTGTGGATTATATAAGACTTGAGAAACAAAAAATTATAAAAAATCACAAAAATGAAAATAAATATGAAAAAAAACATGAAGGTATAAAATAAGAGTATGCACATCCCATTGGGGTCGAAATTATCATAGGTTTCACTGATGATATAGTGTCATTATTCGAAAAGTTCTTTGTGTCTGTGTTATTTTACTACACTTTTATCTCAATATAAACTGAACTTAATTTATCTGAACTGAACTGAACTGAATTGTACTGAACTGAATTAAAATTGTGAGAGAAAACTACTTGAATTTTCGTGAAATCAACTAAACTGAATTTGTCTGAACTGAATTTATCTTAACTGAACTAAAATTTTATATGCATACTAGCTTATTAATTACTATGTGATTTCTATAGTCTACACATTGTATTTGTTGGGTTCATACCATCAAATCACACTTCTATTACATTTCTATAGTATGTAAAACACAAGCAAGTAGAATTCATTATTCAACACAACAAAAAAAGGGGTAAAACTTTCGAATTCATTATTCAACACAATTCATTATGTTATGTCTCTTTCTCTCTCCTCTTTTTCTTTCTTTCGTTCACTAATTTGTTTCTTCAAACCAGAATTATTATAAAAATCCCATGTGTGTTTTATGTACAGAGATATGTCGTTTACTACCGGGTGCACATACCTCACTGTGCACCCGGGTCTACCCCTCCTAGCTTTGGGATGCTAAATGGAATTAAAGTAAAATTTGAAAACTTCCAATTTTTTTTATTGAGGGAAGGGGAAGAAGAAAGAAGAAACATAGGAAAGAAGAGTTTTAAACCTAACTCTCCGAATTTCAATCTGAAGAATTTGCTACGGAAGTTCCATCTCTATCTGCAGATTACAGATTACATATTTCATTCCATTTCTTTTCTATCAAAATATTTCAATTTTCCAGCATCAGTTGAAGTTACTTGTCGAGGAAAGAAATCGAAGGATTTTTTCGACGATTACAAAAAATTTGACGGTTTGTTTAGTACTGATTTTACTATATATATATTGTAAGTTCTGAAATTTCAGTTTTGTAGTTCAGCATTAAATATCTGATTAAGAAAATTTCAATTTAATTCACTAGCATGGTCGCTCAAATTTTAAAAAATCCAGAATTTGGGGGTTCAAAGTAGGAACTTTTGCTGGTTTAAAACTTCAAATTGCATCTCCTTTATATTTATTTAAAGTTGCCAATTGCTTGGATTATGAACAATTGAAATAGATGTGTATGTTGAAACTTAAGAAATGTAGGTTATTATACAAAAACTAATTCAACACTCAATTATAATATCTATGCTTGATTATGTAGGTTATGTCACACTATTAATGCATTGCTTATAGTTTAGCAATGCAATTTCAACTAAATTTTATGTGACCCTCAAGAGGCTTTGGAAAGTAGCTTAATGGCTAAAATTTCAACTATATTTTGAACATTTGAAGCTTCTCTTAGTTTGATTACCATATTATTTGAATGAGTTATGAGACGGATTTTAACTGATATAATCGCCGTATAAATGTTATATCTTTGTGTAGTAAAATGGATGCTGCATTTTCTGGGGAACTATGCATTCCAGAAGATATCCTGCAGCCTTTGTTGAATGCTTCAAATACGTCGACATTGAATGAAGCCCTACAGAGTCTTATAGGGGTATCAAGAACAGAGAATGGCCGATCAGATCTTGCGTCGAAGCATATACTCCCGGCTGTACTTCAGTTAGTACAGTTTTTCTCTCATCCACCACCACATTATATTCTCTTGTTGTCTCTTAGACTTCTAAGGAACCTTTGTGCAGGAGAGGCAGCCAACCAGAACTTGTTTCTTGAACATTTAGGTCTTGAAGTAATTTCGAGGGCAATCAATTCCGTGGGGTTTGATTTAGATGATTCTGTTTGTGCAATTATCCGTGCAGCCTTACAGGTGGTAGCGAATGCTTCACTGGCTGGGGAGAAGCACCAGTGTGCAGTATGGAACCAATTTTTTCCTGATTTATTTCTCAATATTGCAAGAATCCGTAAAAGGGGAACTTGTGATCCTTTGTGTATGATTATTTACACTTGCAGTTGTGAAAACATTGAATTTATTTTCGAGCTTGGTGGAAATCTAGGAGTTGCTATCATAGCAGAAATCGTTCAGACAGCCTCGGAAGGTACTTACTATTAGGTCAAATTTCTTGATTTTTTTTATGTTTAGAGTATAATTGGTGGTCTCTGCAAATTAACTCTTGTAGCTGGCTTTGGAGAAGATTGGCTAAAGTTACTTCTGTCGAGAACATGTTTGGAGGAACCTCATTTCCCTGCAGTTTTCACGAGTCTAAATGGTGGTTTTGACAACTTAGGAGATGCTGAAAATAGTAGAGATGCTCATTTTACAAAAGAGCAAGCTTTCCTTTTGCATGTCCTCTCCGAAATTCTGAATGAGCGACTCAAGGAGATTCATATTGGTTCCAAGTTTGCTTTATATGTTCTTGGCATTTTTGAGAGTGCTGTGAAAGCTGTTGACTTTGACACGAGGGGCAATTCTGGTCTACCCACAGGCCTTCCTTCCATTGATATCCTCGGATACTCACTTACCATCTTGAGAGATTTATGTGCTCAAGGGAGTTCCACAGTTGCTGATGCTGAAGAAGATTCAGAGGATGTTGTGGATTCATTGGTATCAAGGGGCGTCTTGGACATACTTTTATCTCTCCTCCGTGAACTTGAGCTACCATCATCAATCAGAAAAACCATGAACCCGGGTGAGAATCAAGTGTCAACATCTCAATCTCTAAAGGTGTGTCCTTACAAGGGATTCCGAAGAGACATTGTTGGGGTTATTGCAAATTGCTCGTATGGGAGGAAGTATGCACAGGATGAAGTGAGGGAAAAGAACGGGATTATTCTTCTTTTACAGCAATGTGTTCTTGATGAAGACAATCCTTTCTTAAGAGAATGGGGAATATGGTGTGCAAGCAATTTATTGCAAGGTAATGCTGAAAACAAGCAGATAGTAATTGATCTGGAGATGCAAGGAACTGTGGAGGTTCCTGAACTAGCTAAACTTGGACTTCGGGTGGAAGTAGACCCAAATACTAAACGTACTAGACTTGTAAATATCACGTGAGTTAAGCTACTTGTGCTATTATAGTGGTATAAACTATCTCCTTTAGTATACAGCTATAATTTTTGGTCATTACATTGCTAGAGTTCAACTCATTGATATTTGATTATCTTTAACAAATATGCTCCGTAACAGTAAGACACAAACATCACCCCATAAATAATTAGTTTTTGTTAGATTGATTTCAATTTTAAACATAGTGAATTTTCAGAATGTCAAACTTTTTTGGAACATTGATTTTGCGTAACTAAAAATATTAATGTTCAAACATGTACCTTGGGATTTTGACTTACCAGATGTTAACTTGTCTATAGGATGGCGTATTACACTATGTAGTACATCACATTTAATTCCAGACAATGTAACCTTTACAAGGTTCTCAGTTCTTGAACTCAGGTACAGAGAAGAGGGTGGGAGAAAAACATCCACCAAGCAAAACCATGTCACCGACATTGTGCTTATTTACATCCTCAGATTTACATACAACAGGTAAAAAAATAAACAAATCATATACTGTCAAAATTGAGCTCTTGCTTCTAAGGTGCAACTTCGGTATCTGTCTCTGGCATCTATGGACATTTTAAGCAAAAAATTGATCGCAAGGTGGTGGCGATAAGTTCATCAGATGGTGAGATTCTCTTGAATTCCAAGGAAGGAGCCACATATATTACCACCGAGATCAGGAAAATTTTCAGATCCCGGAAGGGATTTTACCTTACCCCTAAGATCAACTTCGACAGGGTACTTAAGGAGATGACCCGTCATTTCTGTGGCCTCTGGAGCTGCGAACTGTCTCCAGTTCATTTCCGCCAAACCCCTAACTTTTCTCACACATTCTATAGTTTCTGGTTCACTGAAGCAGTCGTCAACAAGTCCAAGATGCTCTGCCCAAAGAGACATCCTATACCCATATATCTGCATATTATAGATTTTCACATAAACAGTGGGTTATTCAGATACATATATTCTATACGATATACTACCAATATTCAATTTCCAAGTTCTTAAAGACGAGGATTAGGTATTAAAATCATGGTAGAAGCGAAATAGAAAAAAAGGTTGATTTACATGGAAATTGGTAATGTAACGGGTTGGGAAGAAGGTTTATGAGATCCTTTTCTCTCATTTTCAAGAGGGAGGCTTTGTCTCTATTACTCTATCTAGTACACAGAACGTAATTGCTAGGTGACATCTGCTGGATTAAGCTATAGAAGAACTGCTTTAGATTAGTTAGAAGACATGTACAGAGAACACAAAGTTTTAATGTGCAACTGAGCACTCAGAGCTACATATGCAATTATAGACAAACACCACTAAGATCTGCCTTTGCTACTCTTGGGTGTTCTATTCTGCTTAGGTTTTTTCTGCAGCATCTTGTTGCTTCCCACTGCTACAAAGTTTTTTTGTTCAATTTCTTAAGAGCTCTGCTGAAACTTTAATGGGGCTCACATTGCTGGAACGGTGATTCGTTTCGAATGTCAGTGCTTTGAAATTCGAATACACATTAGTGTATATCGAGTCTGCTAATGAAATTATTTTCTTTAATATATAGAAATATGGCATGAAGTTCAAATTAGTTTCACAACCTGAAAATATTCATCGTTCACTGTGTATAGTGCTTCAAGCAATTGAATCACCAACAGAGGTTATCAGTGGGTAATGATGGCATCACCAATTTCAACTTTGTTGAAATCATGAAAGGCATGACAAGAGGTGACAAAAATTTAACTTTAAATCACTTTCTTACAAGTAGCAAGTCGATCAATCTTCTCCAACCAAGTAACTGAAGTAATCATATCGTATCGCACAAAGCCACAAAAAGACCATAAGTGGATTTTCAGAGCTTGTCATACCTGTCCAAAAGGATGAGCTGATTTCTTGGCCCAGGTGTGATGTGGCTGATAAGCTCCCATTGCAATCTCGGTATCCCTAGTTCCCTCCATTGATCGCTGGTTGATGTTTGCGGAACCCAAAATCACATACTCGTCATCCACTATCATGCCTTTAGAATGGACATAGATCATGAATCTTCGGCTCTTCTGACACATAGCCTAGATATGCCCAGATGCAACAATGGACATTAAAGATAAGGAGGGGGGATTAGCAGAACTTCATCGAAATTTGAAAGAAACATCAGACAAAGCATGACCACTAGATCAGATTTTTTTTTTTTATACTTCATAAATATATTTCCAGTTACATAGTCCTTTAGACAAAGAATTGTAGTCTTAAGGGAGAAATAATGGCTCACCTGCGGACTGTTAGGAGGGTGGGGACTTCCAGCTAAAGCAGGATCTCCATCCGGAGCTTCACGGTTGCCAAGGCAGAAGAAGTTCAAATAATCTTGGGGTGAATAAGCTCCCTCAAGCCCAACCTCTACCAGAGCCTTGAAGATGGTTTCATACATCATTTGCATTGTTTTGTTCTGCAGCATTGTACATCTCCAATTTAATAAAGAAGTTCAAGCAAAGAGTAAAAAATCATCCACTGTAAACCCAAGTGCATCCTAATTTACCACAATCAGTCCTAATATCCTTCACGTGAAATCCGATAGAAGCTCGTATTAAAGCTTTTGTGGCAAAATGGAAATTCGTATATTGAAACAAAACCTTCTCAAACACAAGAAATCCTCTCCATTTCCTAAGGAAAGTGGATGATCCACTTCCTAGTATGATGCTAACATGTTCCTCTCACCATTGAGATTTATCCTTCCTTTTCCTCTCTCTACCAAATACTTTAAAAAAATCATATGAACGTTAGTCAAAAGCAAAAGAACATTAGTAAGAACGTTAGCAGGTAGGATCCTCTTCATTTCTCTCTACCAAAATGAAGCAGATAATGTGAACACGACCCAAATTCAACTTTAGTAAGATTTCCAAATAAACAAAAAAAAAACCCTATTTTTCCTCAATCAATCAATTCCAGCCGTGGTCATTATGGGACCGTATTCATCGTCAAATGAAAAGGAATACAGAGCTGTTTGTGGCAGACATTTGCCATAAATGTCAGCCAGTTCTTTTTAGTCAGAAACGGGTAGAGATGAGAGAAAAAAGTTTGAACCTTTTCTGTTCAACTTTAATTTTCAGTTACACTCTCATTCCCTTCACCCTTTTCTTTTGGAATTCTGATTCCCTGTAATTTTCCAACTACCTGTGTTCCTAAAAAAATGACGAGTTCTCATTTTATTTTTGTTGTTGAAAAACTGGGGAAGGATATAAAAAGGTCAAAACAGATAAAAACAACTGAATGGCATTTCTCAGCTCTAGATTGCATCAATGAATACGTGTTGCATGGCAAAAAGTTCAATTAGAAAACATCCCCTGCAGCAGTGGAATTCCCACGATTTCACAATATAGTGCAGAATGGCTTCCAGGTTCCAGGTGGTGCAGCACCTGAATTTGTACTATACATGTGGATGCTATCCAACACTATATTTCGCAATAGCTGGAATATGATTTTTGTACCTCAACCCCACCCCCAAAGGGAACAAAAAAAAAAAGTGATATAATTTTTTTTTTGAAAGTTGCAGGGAGGGGGAGTATATCATTATAAATTGAAGCTGCTTATTCTTGCTCTGTAGAGATGAAATTCACCTGCCAAAAGAGAATCCTTTGAGTAGCAGCACCAGTTGGAATGCCCTCCGGCCACATTGGGACAACAATGTATGCAGCAAATCTCTCGTGAGCTTTGATCTTCTCAGAAATTTTCAGAGCAATTTCCATCGGAATCAAATTGTCAGCACCTGTACCCCCCCCCAAAAAAAAAAAAAAAGGAAACCGTAGGAGTCAATTTACTTACTCACAGAACTACATTATAGCTAAAGACTTTTTTTTATCCAAATACACAATTGCCTCTTCTCTCACACTCTCTTACCATTCACCAAACCCTCACAAAAAAAAAAAAAAAAAAAAAAAGGGGGGGTTGTCAATTTGCTTGTTTATATGCTAAGGAAAGACAGCCTGGTCAGAAATGCCAAATCAAACATGATAAGCAAGTTTCTGATTGGTTCATCTATCACAATTGTCCAAACGCACTTATATCTACATAGGTATAGACCATAACAAGCTGTAACATCCAATCCACACAACATCAACGAACTTGGGCCTCTAATACTCGCTATCTCATAAGTATAAACATAGTAGCGCACAGAATAACAACAGCAGCAAAAAAACAATTTTCCAAATGAGAAATGTTGTGGAGCACAAACGGTAGACGCCAAACATAAACAGAAACTAGTGTAAACTGCAAAAGGTAAATATAATTAACAGCACCAGAGATGCATAGATTAAGTGTAAGGGAGCAGAAGCAAAATGCACACACAATACACAGCGAAATTCAAAGATAACATCATTCCTGAATTATACAAGAGCAATTCTCACCTAAGTCTCTGTTTCCATTCCAATTATATGAAGAACCAATGAAATACTGATTCTCTATATAAATGTAATGTTGGGCAGCTCGAATAGCCTTCACATATGCTGTATGTATACTCATGTCAATCAACACATTCTTCCCGCAAACTAAATTCTACACATTCAAAGTGACCAATCAACTTTAGCAAGGCTTAAGAAGCAAAGGGAAAGAGAAAAACAAGCAGCAAAATAAATTTGCCAGGAAATCTTCCTCACCATGCGAGTAGCTTCCTTTGGATTCTTCGGAAATTTTTTCACAGAACTGGAATCGATAGACCGAAAAACCTGGTAGAAAATGTTTTAGTTCTCTTTAAACACGTGGAAATACGGAAGCAGAGATAAACTAGTGTAACAATTACCTGTACATGCCAAGATTCTGGATCATCCTCCCTAAGGCAAGGAACATCAGATATACCAACAATGTCAGGCAAGCGGTCAATTATCAGTAAAGCATCATCGCTAGGCATTTTTAACTTTTTAATCCCATGTGCCTTTGAAGCCCTTAACCATCGTTGCTCAAAATTGGTAAGAACATCATATGCTGCAGGCCCATCAATTTTAGAATGCAAATCATGCCATGGTTCTCTTGGGCAGCCTGTGGTATTTCCCTGTCCAAAAGTTCCATAAAGAGATAAAAATAAAATACAGGCAGACCAATTATACAAGAAGCTTGGAGGTGAAAATAAGTATAAATTCAGACCGTCAAGATGCCAATATTTAGTTCCCATTTAGCAGTTTCCTTTACTCAAATGACTAATTTTCAGAACAGCAAGTTCAAAAACCTGTATATCTCATCTTCTTTTATGATTGATTTGTTTTATACTAGCAATTTAGCACAGCGTAGCTTCTCCGCAGCTGCACTAGACTTTATGTCTTCTGTCTAATCACTGACCAACCAGTGACCAATAACCACAACAACAGAATATGGTGAAAAGTAATAAGAATTACTTGGAATGAAGGATTGTGATAGTCATCTTTGTGCACTGTTTGCAGGGATCTGAATAGAGGATGGCCTGGAGTATCATATCTCCCATCACATAAGTCAAGCCCGCCAACAAAAGCTATGATTTTTCTTCTATTATTGCCTGCATCAGCATCAACTATCACCGTTTTCTGGTGGTGGGTGTATATTGTTGAAACTTCCTAAAAGGAAATACATAACAGCATATTCAGACTGAATACAACCAAACTATTTTATCAAACATAGTCTATTAGATACACGAAACACAAAGATCCTAGAACAAGCCAGATCATAAGCCAAACATTAGAATAGCCTATTTAATATTGAGAAAAGTTCCTGCACAGAAGCAAAGAATATGCTTATTCTAGGTTGTGTCATTTATTTGAATCCAAATTATGAGATAGAAGCAGCACAGGTGTTTTGTTCTGGTTGCTATTAGGTGGGTCCTCGTCAGGCAGACTGATACCTTGATCCAAATCAAATATTTATGGTAGTAGAAATAATATCGCAAGAGCGCTTAAAGAATAGAGCGCATTACCTGCACAGCAACTACATTACTTGGACTTGGCTAGTGGCAATCATTCTTGGTTAACTAATGTCATCAGAGGGTCGACTCGGCTTTTTAGTGTCTTTTCACTATTGGCATGAGTCATACCCATTCCTAGAATCCTTTTTTCTTCTCAGGGGGGATCTTAGCATCCTTATCGTGTTTGGAGGTGGAAGAAGAGCCAATATAACATGGACTACAGCCTTATGCCAAAAATATTACATAAGACAACCAGAATATATGAACCAAATTTAAGTCTACAACATTCATATTCTAAAAGGAATAACCATATACTTTGACGAAGCCAACTATCCAGCCAATAGATAACCATATTTCACCACAAACATCATGAAGCAAGAAGCCAGGAAAGTACCCTTTGTTTGACCCAGCTATGCCTTTTTCCAGCAATGCGAGGACAAAGTAGCACTTGTACTGAAGAATGCTTAAAGAAACGACGAGTCTCCTCATCATGGGTTGCCATGATTCCGTCCTGTACACCCAAAATAAGTGAGATGTGGAATTAATATGTCAGAATCACGGTCGATAGCATAAGATTCCAAGACAGTATGCCTAAAGTGTTGGTATAATAAACGAATTATGAATCTGCAAGTAGCCCACTTTACAGAAATATTAGAAGATTGAGATCAATATAAAAGGATTTATATGATTAGAGGAAAAAGTTGGGAGAAGCCACTGACCGTTTTATAACCCAAGATGCTTCTTGAAGTAGGATCATCCCACACAAGAAGCAGAACCCTCACTCCTTCTGCTGACTTAGATCGAAGAAGCTCTCCAAGGCTACAGTCTGAAGCATGATTGCCACTATCACGAACTAATCTAACCTTATGCCAAACTGACCACCCAGTAATATATACCAGCCGTCTTGCTTGTCTTATCGCATCAAAAATGTCTTGCCAACATTTTCCATGCACATACTTCATTCCCGATCAAGCATAAACTCAGGAAGGCCACCATCAGGAACATGAGCATCCTGATAAAGAGTAACTGTTCCTCCTTTCCTAAGAGGAAAATATGCGTCAGGAACCCCTTGATAATCAGGGCCAGCACCAACTCCATGGTGATAGATACTTAGATTCTGGATGGGTGTGTATTGAATTGAAATGGACAAAACAGCTCCAGCTTTACATTGCCTCCCACTACCATTTAGAATAGGATATGTGCCCTCAATTTTTTCCCCTAAATATAGTTGTTCCGCAGAAATCGATACATTTCCTATGAGCTGTGATCCTACAACATCACTATCCTTGACCAAGAAGTGCACTTCAGCAGCATGATGAGCCACTGGAACAGTGAAGTGCTGCATCCAGACAGGATTCTCCTCGTTACTGATCACATAAGTCCTTCCAATTACAGCATTGGAGACGGTTATTGACACATATGGATCACTAGTGATCTTACGAGACACATGACCCTCAATTTTGTTGCCAAATTTTCCGAACATATCACCCAGTGTTTTATGAAACATGTCCATGTTTGGAAGGTTCTTTGCCTCATAAACCCATATATCTAAATTTCCATGCAAAAGCAAATACCTCAAGGACCCTTTCTGAGAGGGCACAAGCTGCATGCCGTCCCCCTCAAAACGGGGTGAACTTGGAGAACCAGCACAACTACCGGCATAAGAGAAACAACTATCCCAACTAGGAGCTCTAGAATGCGTCCCACACAAGCTGCTCTGATGACTTAACTGTCCACTTGAACTTGCCGGATTTGCCAAAGCAAAGTTTTCCATCGGAACCACAGAAGGTGCGGGAGGTGAGGCAGGGGCAGATGGGCGATAATCTAGTCGCATATCCGCCATAAGGTCGTCCAAGGGAGGGTATGCCAAAGTATTCGAGGGCTTACTACCAACACCCATTCCACTATTTGCTGGCAATTCACTCACTAAATTATCATGTCCTTGGGTACTGTTAAAGCTATTCATCCTTGAAGGAAGCTGCGGAGGGGCATTAGGGGGCGGGTATGGACTTGAATCAGGATAAGGGTATGAACCATACTGAAAACTACTACTATGCTGTAGACTTGGTTGAGGTGCACTACTTTGGGTTTGGGGAAGAGGGCCAGAAAATGAGTAAGGTCTAGGAGGTGGAGTTGGGTAACTAGGTTGAGGATACGGGTTTGGCGGATACGGGTTTGGCGGATATGGATAAGCGGGTTGTGAGTATGGATATGGGTAAGGGGAAGCATATGGGTGTGGATATGGGGAATGTGGGGGTGGTGGGTACCCCTCAGAAGTCGAGTGCGGCGGGTACAGGTGACTTGAGGGTGGAGGGTACGGCTGGCTTGAGGGCGGCGGGTACGGCTGATTTGGGGATGGTGGGTATCCCTCAGCAGTTGGGGGGTGGAGGATAGGGCTGACTGAGGGGTGGTGGGTATCCCTCAGCAGTTGGGGGTGGAGGATACGGCTGACTAGGGGGTGGATAACCATAAGGGTATGGTGGTACAGAACCATATCTATCCATTATCAATCAACTGGAAGTTCCAATGTTTCTTCTATCTTACAATCTCAATATCAATCAAATTAGGTATACATATACACAGAAATCATAACATGAAAAAACCAATCCAGAATCCATACAAATTGAAATTTCTACCGATCATACAAAAACAAACAGTATTCTCCTAATCTTGTTCCTCAGATTTCTTGGGTTTTAGCTAATTAATTCAAAATGAAGAACTATGAAACTGCAAACCCCAATAAGTTCAAGAAATGATCATACCATTGATACAAAAAAAAAAAAAAGTTACCTCCTTGAAAAGCTTACCAAAGTGCTGGTCTTTTTTGTGAATTTGGAAATGTATAAAGATGTAATTTTTCAATGTTTATGATCAATTTTAGATAAAAAAAAAAGATGGGTAAATTTTAGATTTATTGGTGGAGAGGGGGAGAAGGGGAGAGAGAATTTTGATTTCGAATGGAAAAGTCCTAACCTTTGTGTGTATTTCTTGTTTATTGTTTTGTTTTGTTTTGTTTCGTTACGCAATTTTCTTTGTATTTTAATGGGTTTAAAACCTTGTACATCTTGAATGTCGTTTGTTCTTGCATAATTCCTCGTTTGGACTTTATTCCTGTAATGGTAATTGGATACAAATGAGGAAATTATTTCAGTTGGATTCATCTTCCAGAAGGTTTTATTTTTCATAGAAAAATGTTTGGTGGCTGGGGACTTGAGGGAAGGGGGCCCAAGAATAAGAAAATTAAGTTCACCTGATTGATGACTTTGGACTTCCTAAATCCTAATCTTAACTTCAAAGATTATAAATTTAAAGTCTTGATGAGTTCATTGAAGTGTAGTTGGTATTGTTGAGAAACAGTGGAATGGCAAATTCCACCGTTTAAGTATGATGAATGTCCTGACATGTATTTAATGCATGTTAGGAAAAGTTTTATTCCGCCGCGCTAAAATTGTTGAATTTACAATTGCGCACAGTAAAAATTTTGCTTATAAATACCGTCGATGTAAGAAATCAGTTTTACACAATTGAATACAATACACTCTTCTGATAAATTTCTATCAATAGTTTCTCTCTCTACATATTTCTCACAACACGTTATCAGCACGAGTTTGCTATCGAAAAAAAAATTAAAGGTATCTTTAAATTTTTTTACATCCATTCTGTTTCAAGTTCTAATTTTTTTTTCTCCAATCCAAACCCTTTACTATCCGAATAAGGATCAACAAAGTAACGGGATTAACATTGTTTTACACAATGTCTCTTTACCCGGTGTTTACTTTTGGATAGAGCGAAACAATGTGTCATTCACTACCAACCCAGCGTGGGGAACTGTAAGACAGCCCCGACCCAGTAACCTTAACGACAGTACAAATACCCATACCAGAGAAAACCCACAAACCCTTGTTCCCAACACCAATAATAACCCTCCTATACAACCAACTGAAAATCAACCTCCACCAAGTAATAAAAGAAATAGGGATGAACAGGAAGGGACTAGTAGTAAACGTCACCATACCACTAACCTAGAAAATAAGTAATTTGATAATAAAACCACCTTCATGGAGAGCAAGGACATTTATTTTATGTTATTTCTTTTTGCTCTTGTCGCCTATATGAACGAGTTAATTATTATTTTTAACTTGCCGCCTATATGGACGACCTAGTAATGTTATAATTATTACCTCTTGTATGTGCAATAATGTTATATGTATACAGGGAACAAGTATTCAGAACACTATTATATATTATTGTCTCTAATCTTTTTTTTTTTTTTTGCATTTGTAGTTACATATACTATATCACCATTTTACCAACATGCCTAATAGTAGACAAATTTAGTACATATAATTTGCTCTAATATATATATTTGTCAATCTTAAAATTTTATTGCATTGTATATTTTTACCTGTAGTTGAACTGCACAGTTAGGGATAACCCTCTATAAAAGCGGATTACCTACCCCATTTTCACCACACATCCCTTATCTTCTTCCAACTTTTCCTCTAAACTCACAATTTTTTTTTTTCCTTTCTTCCTCAACCTTCCGGCCACCATGTTCCACGCCGACGACAACCGTCTCCACCTTCCTCTTCTTCTTTTGAGGAGGATTTTAGGATAATAAGGCTATACTTATTCTTCATAGCAGGCTTCTTTTTCTTTTTTATGGCATTAATGATATATCTCCTCATACACAAGTAGGAGACAAAAAAAAATTATCTTCCCGAAAGAATGACGAAAAAAAATGCACATGAATTTCATTTTCTTTTGTATCTTTAAGTGCATTTTAGGAAGTTTTTTTTTCCTTTCACTCGTTTTTTTTTCTATTTTTGGCATTTTTTTGCTTAATTAATATTGTACGCTATTTTAGTATTTTTTTTTTTTTGTTGTTTGTACTATTTAGACAATTTAACATACTAGATCTATCTGGGCAAAAGTTTTTACAATGGACGGTGGACGCCCAAATAAATTTAAAGTCCCAAGGACTGGAACATACAATTAAGGGTGTGACAACCCAACAAGGGGATGCAACTTCATCAGCCGCATCAGTTAAAAAAGCGACTGAACAAGAAAAGGCATAAGCCTTAGTCCTTCTCATGCATCATTTACATGAAAGTTTAAAAACTGAATATCTTCTTGTGGAGGATCCCAAAGAACTATGGGATAGCCTAAATAAAAGGTATGGGCATCAAAAAAATGCGATCCTCCCAAAGGCACATTTTGACTGGCTCAATTTGAGATTCCAAGATTTTAAAGCAGTCAGTGATTACAATTCAACATTGTTTAGAATTGTATCATTGTTGAAATATTGTGATCATCCCATCACAGAAGAGCAGATGATAAAAAAACGCTCTCCACTTTCCACGCTTCTAATGTAATATTGGCAGAACAATACAGGTTCAGAGCTTTTAAAAAAAATACTCTGAGCTAATAACAGTACTACTTGTGGCTGAACAAAATAATGATCTTCTGCTGAAAAATCATAATCTTAGACCTACGGGGTCTTCAGCCACACATGAAATAAATACAATAGAAAGCTCTGATCCACCTGAAGCAAATGCTATACATAGAGGTGGACGCGGTAATTACAACGGTCGTGGGAGAGGACGTGGTAATTACCGTGGTCGAGGGCGTTGACGTGGTAGAGGTCGATTTTCCCCAAGAAATAACAATTTTAAAAATTTTGATAAAAATTTGGAATAATCATCTGAAAATCAGAGGCAGTCGTCCTATAAAGAAAATGACACTTTCCACAGATGTGGCATGACTGTGCATTGGGGTCGCACATAGGGATGCAAGTGGGGCGGGTCAAGTAGGAGACCCGCCCCATCCCCGCCCCATCCATCCCCGCCCCAATGGGGCGGGGATGGATCCTAGTTTGGTGGGTAGTGGGGCGGGGATGGGGATGAAAGTTATACCCGCCATGGATGATGGGGCGGGGGTGGATTTTAAGTTGTACCCGCCCCACTCCGCCCCATCCCCGTCCCGCTCCACCCCATCCCCGTCCCGCTCCACCCCATCCCCACTCACCCTACATCTTACCCACTTAAAATATTAAATTTTCAACAAATTACAAGTCTATAACACTCTTTAATAGTTTTTCTAGCTGTATATATTTTTTGTTATTAGTATTTGAAATTATATATGGTATATGAGTATTATTTAGTTAGTTTCAAATAAGAATTAAGTGGATGGTGGGGCGGGGAAGGTGGGGATTTGGTGGGGATGGATACCCAAGTGGGTGATGGGGCGGGGATGGTTTTAATTGTGTACATGGCGGGGCGGGGATGGGGATGAGTTCCGGACCCACCGCGGGGATGGGGATGGGGATGGGGATGAAAAAGTGAGGTGGGGATGGGGATGGGGATGAGAATGCCAAAATCCGCCCCGCTCCGCCCCAGTTGCATCCCTAGTCGCACATGTCGTACTGCCAAACATATGGTAGACTTATATCAGGCTTCAATAAAGAACAAAGGGAAAAATGTTGAAGCAAACTTTGTTAATGAAGCTAATACATCCATGCCCAGCCTTGATGTTTCAGATTTTTTTATGGATAATGCTGAAGTCGAAAACAACTTTGCAATGCATTAATATGCTTAGTTTATTTTAATTGCTTCAATATTCATTTTCATGTATTCCCTCTTTTGAATATTAATAAAATATGCATTTTCTTATACTGATCTTCATATTTATTTATTTATGAAGATATGGATTTACCAGAAGTTGGATCCAAAGAACAATGTCTCCTCGACAGTGGGACAACACACACCATATTGAAAAATAAAGAGTATTTTTCAAAACAAACAATATTCCAGGCAAATGTTAGCACAATATCTGAGACAGCCAAATTAATTGAAGGCTCTGGGAAAGCCTATATGATATTTCCAAATGGGACAAAATTGATAATCAATGACGCATTATATTCGAGTAAATCTCGAAGAAACCTCATAAGTTTCAAAGATGTACGTCAGAATGGTTACCATTTGGAAACAATGACAGTGAACCAAGAGGAATTTATATGTCTCACGACAGAAAAATGCGGCAAGAAATACATCTATGAAAAATTGCCAGCAATTTCCTCGGGACTATATCGCATAGATATACGTCCCGATTGAAATTAATATGATATCTAACCAGAAGTTAGATAATAGAGAATTATTTACAATATGGCATGACCGATTTGGCCATCCTGGCACAAGAATGATGCATAGAATCATTGAAAATTCAATTGGACACTCTATAAAGAATGTCAAAATTCCTCGGTCAAATGGATTATCATGCTCTGCATGCTCACTTGGCAAATTGATAATTAGACCATCTATAAATAAGATTGCCAGTGAATCTCCAATGTTTTTAGAAAGAATACAAGGAGATATTTGTGGGCCTATTCACCCCGCATGCGGACCATTCCACTATTTCATGGTATTAATTGATGCATTTATTCGATGGTCACATGTGAGCCTTTTGTCAAGTAGAAATGTTGCATTTGCAAAACTTCTGGCTCAAATAATTCGATTAAGAACTCAATTCCCAGATCATACAATAAAGAGAATAAGATTAGACAATGCTAAGGAATTTACATCCCAAACTTTTAATGACTATTGCATGTCTATTGGGATTGTTGTAGAGGACCCTGTGCCTCATGTACATACACATAATGGTCTTGCTGAATTATTAATCAAGAGACTACAATTATTTGCAAGACCATTAATAATGAGATCAAAATTGCCCTCTTCTGCTTGGGGTCATGCTATATTACATGCAGCAGCATTGATAAGATTAATGTCGACAACCTATCATAAATTCTCACCGTCACAATTAGTATCAGGTCGAGAACCGAATGTCTCACATTTTAAAAATGTTGGGTGCGCTGTACATGTACCTATTGCTCCTCCTCAACGTACTAAAATGGGTCCACAAAGAAGGATGGGAATATATGTTGGATTTGAATCTCCATCAATTATCAAATATTTAGAGCCAACAACTGGCGATTTATTTATGGCTCGATTTGCTGACTGTCATTTTAATGAGTCAGTATTCCCATCCTTAGGGGGAGAGAAAGTGGACCCACAAAATATAAAAACAGAAATTACATGGAACGCATCGCAAATGTCGTTTCTGGACCCGAGAACAAATTTATGTGAACAAGAAGTCAAGAAAATTGTTCATTTGCAAAGTATTGCAAACCAATTGCTAGATGCATTCACAGATACGACTAAGAAAGTGACAAAGTCACATGTGCATGCTGAGGATGCCCCGGCACGAATTGAAATTCCTAGTGACAATAAGGCCATTGAAGATGAGTCAATAACACGTCGAAAACGTGGTAGACCACCCGGTTCTAAAGACTCAAAACCGAGAAAAATGAAAAAGCAAGGAGAAACAACGAACGAAATTAATATAAATCCTCCAAAGGAGCATGATGAAATTAATGATGAAAATAAAAATGAAGATAAGCATGTTCCAGAAGAACATGAACATGAAAGCATAGACAACAATGAAACTTCAATTAATTAAATTTCTACAAAGAAACAATGGAATCGAAAAGATGTTGTCTTGAATGAAATCTTTGCTTACTCCATAGCAGTTGAAATGACATACGATGAAAATGATATAGAACCAAATACAGTAAATGAATGTCGCCGCAGAAAAGATTGGCCAAAATGGAAAGAAGCAATTCAAGCAGAATTGAAATCACTTGAAAAACGTGAGGTATTCGAACAAATAACCCAAATACAAAAGGTGTAAAACCAGTTGGGTACAAATGGGTATTCGTGAGAAAACGAAATGAGAAAAATGAAGTTACTAAATGTAAGGCAAGGCTGGCAGCCCAAGGCTTCTCGCAAATGCCAGGGATTGATTATGATGAGACATATTTTTTAGTAGTTAATGCAACTACACTAAGATTTCTGGTAAACTTATCAGTTTCGAAAGGATTGCAAATGAGGTTAATGGATGTAGTGACTGCATACTTATATGGGTCACTTGACACAGATATTTATATGAAAGTCCCTGATGGACTAAAACTACCAGACAATCACATGCCCAAAGAAATGTTTTTAATAAAATTGAAAAAGTCACTTTATGGGTTAAAACAATCTGGAAGAATGTGGTATAATCGTTTTAGTGAATACCTATTGAGAGAAGGATTCAAAAATAATCAAATCAGTCCTTGTGTTTTCATAAAGCGATCCAAATCAGGATTCACCATCATTGATGTCTATGTCGATGATTTGAATATTATTTGAACTCCCAGATAACTCGAAGTAACTGCAAAGTACTTGATGAAAGAATTTGAGATGTAAGATCTCGAGAGGACAAAATTTTGCCTTGGCTTACAAATAGAACATTTGAGAAATGGGATTTTTGTCCATCAATCAAACTATACAGAAAAAATTTTGAGACGTTTTTTCATGGACAAAGCCCACCCAATAAGTTTTCCAATGATAGTGCGTTCTCAGAATGTGAAAGATGATCCATTCAGACCACGAGAAGAAAATGAAGAAATTCTTGGTCCTGAAGTACCATATTTAAGTGCAATTGGTGCCTTAATGTACTTGGCTAACAATACTCGACCTGACATAGTTTTTTCAGTAAACTTGCTAGCTAGATACAGCAATGCACCAACGAAGAGACATTGGAATGGAGTCAGACATTTGTTACGCTATCTTCGAGGAACACAAGATCTTGGATTATTCTACCAGTTGAAACCAAATGCGTCACTCATTGGATATGCAGATGCTGGGTACCTATCAGATCCACAAAAGGCTAAGTCTCAATCCGGGTTTCTATTCAGTTATGGAGGTACTGCAATATCTTGGAAATCCACCAAGCAGACTTTGACGGCCATATCATCAAATCATGCTGAATTAATTGCTCTTTATGAAGCTAGAAGGGAATGTGTATGGCTAAGGACAATGATCAAGAATATCCAAGAAGAATGTGGAATGGAAACAATAACAACAAATCCAACTATCATCTACGAAGACAATACTGCATGTATCACCCAAGTAAGCGAAGGGTACATCAAAGAAGACAGAGCTAAACATTTATCACCAAAACTCTTCTTCACTCATGACCTCCAAAAGGAAGGGACGATAAACATCCAACAAATCCAATCATGTGAGAATCTTGCAGATTTATTCACAAATCCCTTCCGGCGAAAAAATTTGAAGAATTAGTCCGAAAAATTGGAATGCGTCATCTTCGTGATATATGCTAGATTCAGGGGGAGTATTATATGCACTGCACTCTTTTTCCCTTCGATAAGGTTTTTATCCCACCGGGTTTTCCTGACAAGGTGTTTAATGAGGCAGTTAGTTTTAAACATATAAGGATACATAATAGTTGTATTCTTTTCCCTAGTTATGGATTTTTCCCACAGGGTTTTTCCTAACAAGGTTCTTAATGAGACAACGTCTCTTATGAGTTATTAGTGGACATTCAAGAGGGAGTGTTGAGAAATAGTGGAATGACAAATTCCACTGTTTAAGTATGGTGAATGTCCTGACATGTATTTAATGCGTGTTAGGAAAAGTTTTCTTCCACCGCGCTAAAATTGTTGAATTTACAAATGCGCACAGTAAAAATTCTGCTTATAAATACCGTCGATGTAAGAAATCAGTTTTACACTATTGAATACAATACACTCTTCTTTTAAAACAGGATCAGATGTGTTGTGACATATAAGGTTTTTTCCACTAGTGACAGCAAATGGCGAGAGAGTTCGACTATGCAGTAATACCGTGGGAACTCCAATTCCTAGAGGATCCCGCACCCGTTCTTCCGCAAGAGCGCAAAGCCCTGTCAATTACAAAAACTTGGCTTATGGTACAAGCACTAAGCGCAACCGACAACGTCAAGTGGATTCGCTTGACAAAACCTTGCAATCAAATAACGCTCAAATGTGCATGGGGGTATTGCAAGAAAACGGGAGAGAGAATGTCGGGTTTGAAGTTGAAAATAAACAGCGACATTTTATACAGTACCGTGGCAGGGAGGATGGTGGCTCCAAGTCACTCAACTCCACCCGAGATAATGGCGGAGATTCTCAACTTCCCCCCCCCAAAACCCCGGAATGTCGATTCTTCTATGGAATGCTAGGGGGTGGCACGTCAAGGTTTCAGGCATAACATTAGGCAATTAATTCGGGATCACGACCCGATGTTCATTGTGATAACGGAGACAGAACTAGGTAGTACTAATAATGGAGGATGTCGTGGAAGCCTTACCTTTCAACTCCTACATCACTGTCAAGCCAACGGGGTACTCCGGCGGGATCCTTATTCTATGAAACAAAGGTTTACACTCCTTTACCACCGTGGCTAAGGAACCCCGTGCTTTACACGGTGTTATTTAGGTAACGGGTTCACCTTCTTTTTTCATTTCGATTATTTATGCTAATACAAAATATAAAGGTCGGTTAGAAATGTGGAATGATTTAGTTATGAGATATCGTTCTATAAACCTCCCGTGGCTTGTAATGGGTGATTTCAATGAAATCACCCATGCCCATGAAAAAATTGGAGGTAATCAACCTAAAAATTATAAGATGGCAGCCTACAGAGTTACTATGGACCAATGCAACCTGAAAGACCTGGGTTTTGTTGGTAATAAATTCACTTGGTTCAACAAGCATAGAAACAAGCCCATATTTGAACGGTTAGACCGTTGTTGGGCTTGCCCAAATTGGATGCTGCTTTTTCCTCATGCTTTAGCCCATACCTTGCCTCGTCTTTCGTCGGATCATAATCCGATTGTTTTAAATCTAAACCCCCAAACCTTTTATTAATCATCCCAAGTTTTTTAAATTCGAGCCCAGTTGGTTTTTGTATCCAGATTTTGACCCAATGGTGCGCCACAAATGGGCTACTAGACATGATGACTTGCAACCAAAACTAACAAATCTGGCCAAAGACCTCACGAGTTGGGCCGCATCAAACTGTAACATTTTCAAAGAAATAAGAAAAATCACAGCAAGGCTTTTATGGGCCCAACTTGCCCTAGAAAATGACCCAATGAACCACTTTCTCTTTGACTTAGAATCTGACCTTCAACAAAAGCTTAATAACCTTCTTGAGCAAGAAGAGCTACATTGGCATATTAGATCCCGTACAAATTGGTGACTCCAGGGCGACCGTAACACCCACTTCTTCCACTTATCTACAGTAGTAAGAAGGAGGACTAATAGGATTACAATGATTAAGAACGAGGTGGGAGTTAGCTACTCAGAGCCTGATGATATTAGGAATCTCTTTAACAGCTACTATAATTCCCTTTTTAAGTCGGAAATTACCAACTTCCCCCCCCCCTTAATTTCTCGTCAAGAAATTTTTTGTTGCAACACTCCAACCTTAGAAGAGTTAAAGATGCTATTTTCGCAATTGGTAGCAACAAAGCCCCCGGGGAGGATGGGTACCATGCTTTATTTTTTCATCATTTTTGGTATGATATAAGTTTGGATTGCTTGAGTCATGTGTGTAAAATCTTTGAAAGCCTTGAAGTTCCAACGTCCATCAACTCAACTCTAATCACTCTAATTCCCAAAATTGAGAATCCTACTCGTGTCAATCACTTAAGACCTATTAGCTTGGTAAATTCCAGTTACAAAATGATCACAAAGATATTGGTTAATAGTATCAGACCTCACCTCCATGATATTATCTCACCTAACCAAAATAGTTTTATCCCGGGCCGAGGCTCTGAAGTTAACTTCATTATAGCCTCAGAAATCATTCACTCGCTCCATGAACAAGAAAAAAGGAAGAAAGAGCCTCTTTGCTCTAAAACTCGATCTTGAGAAAGCCTACGATAGGCTAGAATGGCCCTTCATTGAACATTGTCTTCAATACTTTCATTTCTCCGCTGACTCTATAAAATTAATAATGAGTTGTGTCTCCTCGGTTACCACTTCTATTCAAATTAACCGGACTCGTACTTCCCCGTTTACTCCTTCTAGGGGTATCCGCCAGGGTGACCCTCTCTCTCCGTACCTCTTCATACTGTGCTTAGAGTACCTTTCTAGAAAGATTCATGCGGCCTGCGCTCAGAAAGTTTGGACACCTTTTAAGGTCCGGAGGGCTCTACGGAAATTTCTCACCTACTCTTCGCAGATGACATTTTACTCTTCGGGGAGGCAAATTTGGATACCATTGCATCTTTAAAATCCATCCTTCATTCCTTCTTTGCAATCTCGAGGCAAAAAGCAAATGAGAATAAAAGCATGTTGTATTTCTCCCCTAACACCCCAAATGAGAGTAGAGATGAGTTTGAATAAGAACTCAACATCCTTAGCACTAAGGACTTAGGGAGTTATTTAGGATATCCTCTTTGCCATAGGAAACCCTCTAAGAATAAACTCGCATTCCTCGTTGAAAAAATGGCCATGAAACTAGCTTCGTGGAAAGCACGTGCCCTCTCTAAAGCGGGGCGCATGATTCTTATTAACTCCACCTTCCAAGCTATTCCCCGTTATCTAATGCATTCTATTGCGGTTCCCCTCTCCCTTATATAAAAAATAGACTTTATTTGTAGCACTTTTTTTTGGAATGGCCATAATAATAATAAAAAAAAAAAATCAACTGGATTGCCTGGGGAAAGATTAGCAAACCTAAAACGGTTGGTGGGTTGGGGTGTATCCCAGATTATTCTTCATATGGCAAACTTGGTGGGGTCGTATGCCATGTAATGAAAACATTAACTTCAGAATTTCCCACCTACCTAGCTGCTGTATAGTAAAGACATGAATCATATCCTTCGTACGAACCTGGCCCAGGCCCGACTCTTTGCATGTGCAACCTGCTCAACAGAACAGGGCCCCAGATTTTTGGAGGCCCAAAAATGGTGGAGTCCAACTGGTAGCTGGTAGAAGAAAAAAAAACATAGTAAAGTACAAAACCAGCAGAGCAATATTAAGGCCTAGCATCTTCTTCCATTTTCCACCAATGTCCTAAAGTTCTCTCTCCTCTTGTTATCTAAAAAATCTCTGAAATTTATGATTTATTCAACTTCCCATATTAAAACTATTAATCACTCTCTTAATAATATATCCATACGTTTGGTTTGTCAAATCACAAGGTTCTTTTGTTTACTGCATCAATGTTCCTCTACCATGGGCTTGTTCATTGTTCAAGAGAATTTATAATTCAAACCCCCGTTCAAAAAGTAATCCACTTTCATTTACTGCGTCAATCTTCTTCTACTATAATTCTATATTTGAGTTAAGGAAGAAGAATTGAAAGAAACTCATCTGAGTTGGACGGAAAAATCATCAAAGATTTGATTTTTTTTTACCATACTTCTATATTTGTTTTTTATTCATTAATCATTAAGATAAGAGCATCATCGTACATAAAGCTATTTATTCCATATAAATTAAGCACTATCCGGAAATTACTTTGCCTTTGTTTTTGGTTTAATTTTAATTAAATTCTAAAAAAAATCTTAATTTTATAAGGAAGTAATAAAAGATCTTATTACAACTAAGTAATAGAAAATTATTTAAATTTATAATTTTTCCTTATAAATTTTTTTTAAAGCGCCCAACTTTGATGACTAGTACAGGGCCTCCATATGGTATGGGACGGCCCTAGTACCTGCCCCCGTGCTGTAGAAATCTGGGACGCTCTTAAGTGGACCAAGGACTATAATTCCCCATTTGTTAGTTGGTTCAAAGATAGCCCTCTCAAACCGTGGTATCTCTTGTCATGCAAGTATTCCTTTGAATGTTATTTTTATTTTTGCCCTTTGGCATATCTGGATCCGAAGAAACGAGTGGGTTTTTAAAAAGAAAAGTATTCCATCAGCTGTCCTTGTTAAAAATTTATGTTGGGCCGCCACCGAGTGGTTCTATTCCCAGAATCACACTAAGGTGGGTAAATCACCTAACACCCTCCTCAACCCACCCCTCCCTTGGTCACCTTCCCCTTTTTCTTTCTTGAAAATTAACACTGATGCAACTTTTCTCCACTCCAATAAGGAGGCACACCTAGCCGCTGTCTTTAGGGATCATATGGGTTCTTGGGTGGAAGGCCTACAATATTCCACTCTCTTTGGATGCTATGGAAGCTGAGTTGGGAGCTATTATCATGGCGATCCAATAGATCGAAAGAAAGGAATGGACAAAACGTGATAATATCAACAGATAGCCTTATGGCATGGAGAGCGATTACTTCACCACAAAGTATCCCGACTAATTTTTCATGGATTGTAAATGATTGCAGAGCATTACTCCGACAGTTGCTCGACGTCACAATCGTGCATGAAGGAAGGGGTTCAAACAATTTGGCAGATGCTTTAGCTAATGATGCAAAAGGGAGAAGAACTGGGTTCAATACCATTTGTATTTTGTCTAACCCTCCCCCGGATTGTAATAACATTTTTAATGCAGACAGAGATGCTTGTTTAGCGTCGTTGAACGCTTGCTTGATTGAGCCTATGGATGCTCAACCTATGATTGTAACTGAACCTTGATTGCTATCTAATTCCTCCTTTTCAAAAAAAAAAATAAACCAACAACAATAATGACTAAAACCCTTGACCCTAATCCCTATACCCTTATCATCCTAAACAAGGAAATCCAAATCTAACTGTCATCGGACAGAGCACAATTGCAGAAAGCAGTGACCAAATTCAATCTCCTTAAGAAGAAAACATAATTCTATTCCACAAATTCTTTGCAAACAAAGAGAGAATCACTAATAACTACTGCCAAGTTACTGCAATAGGACTTCTAACAGTATAATTTCCACCCATCCAAATCAGAGATCCAAAGGAAGAAACACTCCTACTTGTAGTAACACTAAAACTAACCTTGTAACTTTTCTTCTCTCCCACTTCCTTAAAATTTAGCACCTTTGGCACAACACTTACTTTCAGACCCTTAGGTTTGTGTACAAAAACCTTGTAACTAATCTTAGCAGTTCCTACATTAGTCACTGTTCTCTTGTATGTCAATGTAGTCTTTCTTCTTCTGTTAGCATCCAAAATGACGGCGAAAGAAGGATAGTTCAAGTCACCAGGCTGAAGGGCTTTCCCCTTCTCTTCACTTGAGCAGTTGTATTTCTTCCTTGCCAAAATTGTGACCTGAGCATTAGTGTAATTGATACTGCATAAATAGTGTAAGTAGTCTTCACCTGTGATATCATACACTAGACCCGGATTCAAGGCTGTATCTGGGTTAACATGACCAGAACCAAACTCAAAAGGAGTCGCGAACTTGGTAGTGTTGGATAAATCAGAGATTAGATGGCCTTTATTATCATGAGTATAAGCAGAGGTCATTATGGCTGATTTTATAGCAGCTGGTGACCAATCTTTATGGACTGATTTTATAAGAGCTGCTATGCCACTAACATGAGGGCAAGACATAGAAGTACCTGACAATATATTGAACTGAGACCTTCTCTTGTCATTACTTAGCCCAGTTATAGAAGATATTGGAGGCCAAGCAGCCAGAATATTGATTCCTGGTGCAGTAATGTCAGGCTTGATGATGTAAGGATCGAAAGGGCTCGGGCCCCTAGATGAGAAAGCAGCCACCATTGGTGATCTTGCTCCATATGTTGTACCATGAAAAGACATCGCGGCTGTTAAGTTTTTGTGTTGGTTTAAGTAAATTTTTAAGACCTTGGCAGCTGATGCACCCAGTACAGTGGCTGGTAGAACATGTGGGTCCACGGCGAGCTCTTCCCCTTTAGAGGGAGGGTTAAGTAGTATCATACCAGCTCCTCCTGCTGATTTTACTTCGAAGCCTTTCGCAGTTTGGTTATTAATGCCATCCGTACAAACAACAATGTTGCCTTTCACGAGGATAGGAGATAGGGATCCAGGGAGACAATACTCTGCACCATCTTTGTAACCAGCTGTTTGGTTGTACACGAGTGGGAGTTCCTTAGTTTTCTTCTGATTACTTGAATAGATTGAGGCACCACTGAGTTTTATCCCATTACTTAGCTGCACTTCACCCCTGAAGCGCCGGTCAAGGGAGCTGGCTGCAACGGTCATCACCCAGGGTGCTGTATTGCCAACAGTTGAAGGGAGTGGACCAGAGTTTCCTGCAGAAAATGACACAAATACACCTTTCTGCGATGCACCCAAAGCTGCTATGATCGCGCTATCTTGGTAATATGGTATAGCGTCTGCTACTAGGGAGAGTGAAAGAACATCAACTCCATCGGCTACTGCTTGGTCTATGGCTGCTAATATGTCAGAATTAGTACAATCCTTTGCCCAGCAGACCTTATATGCTGCTATTCTTGATGTGAAACTGTTCATTCAGAAATATATTGATTATTAAAAAGAATATAACTAGGTTTATTTTGAGATCATTTGATTGTATATCTTGCAAAATGATCAATTTGATTTATACCACTTTAAGAAAGAACAATGCACAATGCATTCTCTTCACCTTAGAAATACTTTCAGAGCTGATAAAGTCCAACAAGATGAAAATTTAAGGCGAAATCAGGGTTGATTAGTTCCAATCAATTATAACAAGTTCAGTTCAGATAATTTGAAGAGAACGCCCCCTCACTCTTAGGAGAAAAATATACCTGATTCCACGAGCAATACCCTGGGCCGATCCAGAGAAGCTAGCACCAGGGACAGCATTTCCTGCTGCAGTAGATGCAGTGTGCGTCCCATGTCCAGCAGAGTCCCTGGCAGATCTGAATTCAACAGAAGAGTTGATCCTGCCATAACTCGCCTCATATCCTTTAAAGAAAGCCTTGGCACCTATGAGCTTATTGTTGCAGTTTGCAGCTGAAAAATTTGTGCCTTCCTCACAGCCACCTTTCCATCTCGATGGAACCGGAGGCAATCCTGTATCAGAAAAACTGATATGTTCTGGCCAAATTCCAGTGTCAATAATACCTATTATGACATCAGATGTCGGCTTCTGCAAGTTCCTTGCATTCCATAACCCTGCTTTTCCACCTGATTCTAGGCCAAGAAAATAAGGCGAGTATGTTGTTTGGATGCGTCGTGTATCATCAGGAACTGCATGAATTACTCCATCAATATCGGTTAAAGACTTGTATTGTTCGTGGGTGAGCTTCGCTGAAAAGCCGGTGACAGTATGCTCGTAGGTGTACAGAAGCTCAGGGGCCAATGCTTCATACTGATAATCATTTCCATCTGCTAATGATGATGTTCTGGTAGACTGTAAAATCTCTTCATACCATTCTTGAGGTTGCTTGTATAAACTTTTTAGTTCCAAGACTTTAGAATTATCCATGTGAATTATGTATGTTTTTCTATCATCAGCTGATGCAGTTGATATTACAGCAAAGAAAGCTATAAGAATTAGTAGACACAATGGCCTGCAGGTAGGTCTCATATTATATTGGTAATCTAGTAGCTGTAAAGATGGAAAATTATTAGTCAAGAGATCATTTTTGGAAAACCCAAAAAAAAAAAAACTTACACATTGATTAAGTTATGAAATGATAAAGAATTCAAGTTGCACATGCATGTATTTATTCTAGTACTAAGTACATAATGTTAGTTGTTCATGGATAATACAATCTCATCTAGGGTAACTCAGAATGAACTCTGTATTTTTATGGTATCTTCAATGACTAAATTTATTCTTGCAGACAGAGATATGCAATATTTATAAAGGATTTGCTGTACTTATTCTTTTTGTTATCTACGAATTCTTACATATTCTTTTGCAAACAATGATTTAAGAAGTAAGTAAGCATTATCGCATTGATGATCAATATTTACGAGCAAACATTAATTAGTACTGAGTTAAAAATATCAATATGGCTGACTCAGTCACTGATCATTGAATGATTCCATATATGATACTCCCTCCGTCCCAAAATATAGTTCTCATTTCCCTTTTTTCACGATAATTTATGCAAGTAAAATCTAAGAGGGATAGTAAAGATTTTTTGTTTATTTAAATAAATGTTGTATGGGAAAAGAAGATTTTAGGAGAGAGAATGGAGAATAATTGGTGAAAGAGCATTAATTGTAACACTTGGGTTGAATAAACAAAGCAAAAAACAAAATTCAAGAAGCAAATAAATGATGGGACACGGTTTTTCTAGACAAATTACGGAAAAATGTGGAACTAAATATGGAAATGAGAACTATATTTTGGAACACCCAAAATGGAAATGGGAACTATATTTTGGGACGGATGGAGTAACACTATTTGGAGTAATAATAATTATAGGTATAATATAGTGAACTAATAATGCAAATCACTTGAAAAAATGACAACATCAACAATAAAATGAAGAATAGGATTGTTTCTCCTGAAAAAAATGAAAAGGATTAATATAGGATGATGTATAGAAAAAAATGCTTACCTTTGCTTCCTTTAAAAATATAAACAGACCTACGTAAATGATGAAGATAAATAAGATTGATGTAGGACTTAGTTACATGCATGCATGCTTTATATAGGCAAGCAGCAAGCTGCAACCCTAAAGTTGTTGAACTGCAAAGACTTGCAATAATAATTAAACCCACAAACTAGTGGAGTAATACACAATACAATTCCATTACTCTTTCCGTCCCTCAATAGACTTTCCATTCTTAATTTTGGCACTATTCATAAGTAAATAAAATCTTTCAATTTTTTTTCCAATATATAAGAAAAAACATAGTCATGTGGGGGTCTTGTTTGATTTGTCTCATTGTGGGGGTTACGAAAATTAAACTTTTATAATTTTACGAATATGTAAACAAAGATATTAATTAATGAGACAAAATGTGCATTGGCAAACATGAAAAGGAGAAATGAGAATTCTATTAAGGGATAGAGGGAGTGTTTGTGTAGAAATTAACAATAACCCCCTCATTTTGTACTATTCATTACTCTTTGGTAAAAACTTTTTCTCATTTTATTCGTCCTACCTTCCTCCACTTATTAAACTCACTAAAGTATTCAGTATCTCACAACCATATTTTTTCTTCTAATTCTTTTTTATAAAAAAAACTCACTTTTATACTTTCTCTCCATCTTGCCTTAGTTTATCTTGCTGCAATAAACAAGAAGAGTTTTATGAAACGGATGGAATAATTATTAGTAAAAGACCATACAAGGTCAAGGAATAGCATAATGCTTATTCTTGTAAAAAAGGGTCTCACAATGTGTTTTTGCTAAAATATAAAGTATATTTTTTGGGAAAAAAGTAACATCAAATACTAATCTTTTATTAATTATAGTAAAGATCATGATTTGTGTAATCATTTTCTCCCGCGGATTTGACTAATTCATAATGGTTCTCTTGTATGAATCAACAAAAAGCCGACGACCCCCTTTCTGCTTATATGTTTCATGACAAATGGGGCACATCTTAATTTGTTTGGTAAAAGAGCTTTTGTGAATTGTGGAAATTCGTCCAAATAAAGTTACAACTTTTAGTATGTGCGAAGTTAATGAGTAATTTCTTTACAACACTTGAGTCAAAATGTTTTCGTTTTTCAGGTGTGGCCGTGTGGGGGATCACGGAAGTCGGAAGGGATTTTGAAAGAGTGGATATCACTTTAGAAGAAAAAAATCATATAAGTGTTGTAGTTGTATGCATTCGCTATATTTGGAGAAGTATTTTTAGGTGTCTGAAATGATAAGGTTTTAAAATAAATTAGGTGTTTAGAAAGTACCTAATATAATATTTCAGATAGTTAAAATGACTGAAATTGATATGTTATTACAATTTTAATTAGGTATCTCAAATCTAAGAAAATCTTTTTAACTTATTTTTTTTTCATACTTTTTTCAACCTTTTTAGCAATTCTAAAACAATTTTACTTTTTCTCTATTATTGCTTCTCGTATCTTCTTTTTCTCTATTATTGCTTCTCCTATCTTTTCTTCCCCCTATAAGGGGAAGGAAATTTGAGAAAAATTGGAAAAAAATGATTAGTCTTTCATAGGAAAAAATGAGCAAAACTTTGAGGAGAGACATCCTAGTAAATAGTTTTCCTTACTAAGATCTGCTTTCAATAAACATAAACTAGTATTTTGGCCAGGGCGATGCCACTGGTCAATTACAATTATCAATTATATTATTATTCATAAATCTCATACTTGATTTTATTAATTTTCTTCATAATATGTCTAGTGCAAAATTGAAAAAAAGACATTATTACATGATAAATTGTTTTTAAAAAACTTGTAAGAAATTGAGGATAAAAATAACAATTTTAATAGAATTAGGGTAAGAAAATGTTATTATTTAATAAAAGTGTTAGAGATCAAAAAACTTGTCTATGTCTTTATGATTTCATATAATTATAAAACTTTATTATTCTTTTACTTTGAAACATTAAACATTGAAATTGTAGTGGATTAGTGGTTAAACACTCACATTTTATTTCAAAGGTCATGTGTTCGAATCCTAGTACTTCCTCCTTTTTTTTACTCGCAACACTTTTTTTTCATCAACTCCAATGCAATTTTTAGGTATGAGAGAGGTAGAGAGGAAAAAAAGAGAGGGCCCATGTGATTGGAGAGAGATAGAGAGAACGTAAAAGCAAAAATAGAAAGTGTTGCAAGTAATTAATTATTTCCCTTTTAGGAAAATGTTGCGGGTAAAAAAACGGAGGAAGTAACTACATATTCTTAATATTTTTAAATAAGACTATAAAAAAATGTATTATAAGTTTGAGCAGAGTGCCACGTAGCACCTTTCCTTTGATAGAAACGCCTTTTAATATATTTGTATAGATACTAAATGCAAAAAAAGAAATTCTTTAACGGAGCACTTGTTTGAAGGACAAATGGGGAGGAATAAGGATAAAGGGGAATGGACAAGAAAAATGTTGTGTTTGTTTAGGAAGATAGGGATTAGAGGGGGTAGAGATTGGGATAAAATCCCCTTATCTCATTAAGAGCATGTTTGGTTCAAGTCATAGAAATGAAATCGAATCAAATACGAGAATGGAATAATGACAAAACTTGCTACCTAGTTGGGTATTTGGTTATTCAAGCATTAGAATATAACGGAAAGAGGATGATAACTATTGCTACCAACAAAAGAATCTTGTTACATGAGGGGAAAGGTAAGGTAACAAACTAGGGGAATCCATTAACACCAAATAATGGTAATGGGTTGATGAGGATTCAACCAAGCAAGAATAAGAAGACTAAGGGCGTGTTCGGCACAAACTTTCTAAGTAGCTTTTAATGTCTTGACTAGGTCAAAACTCTAATTTTAAAAAAATAGTAGTGTTTAATTTGGTAAGTTTAGTGGTGTAAGTAGCTTTTAGTACTTGTCAAAAAAAAAAAAGTAGATTTTAGTAGTATAAGTAGCGTTTTAGTAGTGTTTGTGAAAAGCTACAATTAGCGTTCATTGGTGCATAAATGATATATTAAAGTTTTGTTTGAGTTTTTAATTAATTATTTGTAAACAACTATTTTGACAGCTTCTTTTACTGAAGCTCAATATCTTATACCGCTACTTTGACAGCTAATAACTAATAACTACAAACCAACCACTAACAGCTACTAGCACAGCTAACAACTACTTTGACATTTAAAAACTACTACCACATCTATTGTTGCCGAACATGCCCTAAGTATTAAAGTTCTTTTCTTTGAGCTCAGAAATGTTGAAACAAACATAATGTTTATACTAGGACTTAGGTGAGGCTGGTATAAGGGGGAGGGATAAGAAAATGACAAAAATACAATTTTACCTTCAATTAACATGAAGAAGGGAAGAGAGATATGGAAGTTAATACAGATATTTTGGTTAATTTGCCACTTCATATCAATCTTATTTTCCACTCATAACAAACAAGGGAAAAACTTATTTATACTTTATTTCACCTATCAATTCCCTATCTTTATCCCACTTTCTTATCCTCATCATCTCTATCACTCATATCAAACGCCCTGTAAATCCAAGATAAATTCGGTGACATTTAGACATTTAGTGATGTAAAAGACTATTTTACCCTTTTCATGAGTCTTTTTATTTACCCACCTTTCAATATTTTCTCCCATAAATTCTCTCCGTTGTCTCCTTATCTCTTCAACCTATAACCAGATTCTTCAACCTCACTTCCCGTCATTCAAATGTCATTAGTTAGATTTAATAGTTTCTTCTTCTTTTTGTTTTGTAGTTACTCTATAAAGTAGTTATAAAGGCAAGGTAACGGGAAGTCCAACTGGTAGTGTGAAACTGGTAGTGGTTCCCGCTACATGAGCTACGGTTAACGGTGTACTCTTTTACCGTTTTCAGGGTTGGTTGGCAATCGGCTGTTGGTCATTGGCTAGTTTAGTTGGTTTGTTTGGTACTGGAAGGCATTAGGCTGTATGTATTGACTTTTTAAATTGGTACATTTAAGCTTTGTTTGCAAAAGTGTGGCAAAATTAATTGTGGTTGTTGGCGGTTTATTGGAGAGTTTGTGGGCCAAAAGTCAAAAGTCAATCCAAAAAGCTTTTTCATTTTTGTTTAAAAGTCAGCTTTTCAACCAACCAAAAAGTCAATAACCAAACACTTTTTTTGGCTGTTTGACCAAATTAAAAAGCCAATAGCCAATGAAAAAGCCATTTACCAAACATGGCCTTCGTCTACCAAAGAATTTACATTTCACTGCATGAAAACAGAAATATTCTTGAAAATATAGAACAACCCTAAAAAGTATTTCTTGAAAATTGGTACAGTAAAAAAATATATCATATTTTGGCGGTCAATCATCGTCCATCTTTCTATATAGATCTCAGAGTGCAAAGTTCTAGAGAGGTTGCGATATACTTCCTCTGTTTACTTTAAAGGATATAAGCAATTGAAGTTTAACCTCGAAAATAGTATGTGCCTTATAAAGGAAACTAAGGAGTAATACCTTTTAATTTATATTTGTATTTATATTTTTATATATTATTAATATTTATAGGTAAGCATTGCACGCCGCCACGTGTTACCCCACTTCATATGCTAATGTAGGCCACTGCTTCAATGATCAAAAAAATTTGCATAAGAGGTCTCGAACCCATGACTTCTTAGTTCTTACTCAGTAATGTGACGATTTTACCGCTAAATTATGAAATGTGCTTGTGATAAAATGTCAACCCTAAACTATACATCATTTTTATCTTATTAAATTAATCGAGGAGTTGCATGAGCCCAGCAAGTAGAAAGAGTTGGGGTACTTAGTAAACATGCTAATGGAAAAAAAGATGTAAATGGATAATTTTATATTTGCACATTGTAGTTGGCATCACCAATTAAACTTTTCTCTTATACTCCCTTCAGTTTTTGTTAGTTTACCCACTTCTTTGGGTACGGAGCGTTAGAAGAAATATGTATGTGGTTCTAAGAAGGGAAAATGACAATATTAATTTATTACATATCATATTAAAGTTAATGGTGTGAGTCAAAAGAAGAAAGTAAGAAGGTATAAATAATAATATAAAATTTGTGTGACCATTTCAAAAACAGAAAAAAGAAGAAGTGGCTAAACTACTAAATAACAACCTAAAAAGAAAAGCGGATAAACTAATAGATTCGAAGGAAGTATTCTCCGAAAACATATTCTAATTGTAAAAAGGATCACAGGAAGCCTTTTAAATTAAGACCCTCAAAAAATATTGAAGGTGAAACCTCTAGAACTATGTCTCTTCTTTATGGTACATCTAGAAAAACACTAACTAATACTTTGAGACTAAAAGAAAGGAACACTTCCAATAAAAAAACAAAGAAAGAAAGAAACATGAATATCATAAGAATAAAAAGAAATTAACATTGAAAAAAGTTATCGAAGTGCTACCTTAATTAACATGTGTCATATATAATTCAACAGTCAAAAGTGAAAAAGATCAATATGAGTGCCTTATCTTCTCACTTCCATACAAGGAGTATCATGAAACTTCTACCAATGGTTACAAAACACGACTTTTAAATCATGTTTGTTTGATTAGATTAAAATGTGTATGAAACTATGGAATAGTTTGGAGGACAAAAAGTATCAAATTTGATATTTTGTAGGAAGTTATACCTCTTATAGAATACAAAAATGACTTATTTAATAAGTATTATCATCTCAATTAGACCTAATTAATTATGAAACTTTTTTTATGCCTCAAATCCAAGCGAATTGGGATCAACGGTGGCAGAAGCTAAGGTTGTGCTTTGGGGTTTGCAAGTTGTGTTGGAGATGCATATGCGAAGCATTATTGCGGAGAGCGACTGTTTGATACTCTGAAGGAAATCCAAAGGGTTTAGAGATTTTCATTTGATTTCTGATGACGTTTTAGCTGTGGTTCCATGTTTTATAAATGTAATCTGGTCCTTGTTAAATGTAGTATTGACTAGTGAGAATGAAGTTGCTCATGAATTAGCCCACTTTCAATTTTTGAAAATCGGCAAACTTTTTTGTGGGAGGACAACATTCCCGAATCCCGAACATAATTTATTATTGACCTCTAAAAATTTAATAATATAATCCCTTTGAGTGGATTTCGTATAAAAAAACTATCCAATCTAGATGGGGGGAATATCTTGTGAGAAATTTCACCGTAAATTTTTCATACTTTTGAGCACATCAAATCTCCTTATATGTATAATTAATCCTCCGTACAATTATACATCGGTATTTATATTTTTTTCTAGAATATGCGACTTTCTACATACGTAGTACGTTATTTACGGTTAAATCCGCTAACTGGCTAGCTCATAATCTCTCGCCAAGTCAAGAAAAATGGCCGCATCGTTGGATTTTGGAACCTTGATATTCCACCCAAATTGAAATTTTTATGTGGCATATTTGTCACAACGGTCTTGGGGTTAGAGTCATCCTTGCTAAGCGCAACATAATCTCTTTCAACCATTGTGCTATTTGTAACATTCACGAGGAATCTTTAGACCATCTTTTTGGGGGATGCCATCATCTCATCCCCCTTTGGCAGCTTCAAGATCTAAAGGAGTGGATACCTCACACCTTACATTGGGCCACTCTTCTAAATGCTTTGTCCAAAATCAGACATGATAGGTCCTCCACTATCAAATTTGTTTTCCTTATGTGGAGTATCTGGAAGGAAAGAAATTCTATTATATTTCATAATGCTTCTCTTAATGTTCACAGGATTCTGCATAAAGCAAATTTTTTATTTTCAGAATGGAGTCTGAGGAATGCAGTGGACTTCTGCAACTCCTCTGGTTCCCCGTTTTCCCATTCCTCTCTTCCTCCATCCTCTCCGGCGTATCCTTCCTCCATCCTCGTTTATTGGGAGCCACCTCCCACCTCGTTCTCAAACTTAACTTCGACGGCTCGGTTCGCGGTACTTATGCAGCAGCAGGTATTATCATTAGAGATGATGATGGCCATCTCCACAAAGCTGCAGCTTTCAACCTTGGATCTTCTTCCGTGTTCATTGCCGAGGCATATGCTCTTCAACAAGGGGTTCACCTATCTATCCAGAGCAATATTCGTCTACTCCAAATTGAAGGTGATAATCTTATGGTCCTCAACTCAGTTAAAGGTATCTGGTCTCCTCCTTGGCAGATTGCTCATATCATCTAGGATATCCAAGCTCTTCTTCGTTCTTTCTCTTCGTGGCTATTCGTCATGTCTATCGGGAAGCAAACAAAGCAGCAGGTTGGATCGCCAACGTCGGTCATTTAGTTGATTCTCAGTTTAATATAGATAATTGTACTCATTCTGCTCTTCATTTTATTCTTGTAAACGATAAGGTTGGAGCTCCCCTCATGCGGAGGGTCTCCTAACCTTCTTTTCTCCTTACCTTATTTGATAAAAAAAAAACGTAGTACCTTGAATTAAACCACCACAACCTCGACGACTGAACTACTAGAGAAAGTTGAATACTTGCAATGATGTCCATATAATCAAAATTTTGACTCCAGTCTATGGTGGATATCATTCTCATTTGTCTAGTGCTTCTTTTTTTTTTTTTTCTTTTCTTGTCTATATATATCTTTCTTTTGCCCTGCACTATGTTTTTAGCAGATAATGGCATAGTATTTAACTAATCAGTCTTTCATTCTGGCTAAATTTTCCTTATTCAAGATAAGTTTAATAAGTGCAGTTTTCTTGGATTATATATATATATATATATATATATATATATATTATTTTTTTTTTTTTTTTTTTGTTCAACTATATATATATTAGTTAAATATGTCAATATGTGGTTTTTTTTTTTTTTTTTTTTTTTTGAGGGGAATGTCAATATGTGATTGAAGCATGGTTAAATATGCGCATGGAGCAAGGACAATAAAAAAAGAGTTGAAGGATTAACTATTAAGAACGTACTAAAAGAACATTACATTTACGACTTGTTTGGTAGCTGATGATAGATTAACTATTAAGAACGTACTAAAAGAACATTACATTTACGACTTGTTTGGTAGCTGATGATAGTAACGACAGTAAATTTAGATGATACTCCCTCCGTCCCAACTCTAGAGGATCTGGACCCCAAAATATAGTTTCCAATTCTATTTTTTCACGGGAATTATATAAGGTAAGTAGAATCTAAGAGGGATAGTAAATATTTTTTGTTTATTTAAATAAATATTGTATGGAAAAAGATGATTTTAGGAGAGAGAATGGAGAATAATTGGTGAAAGAACATTAATTGTAACACTTGGGTTGAATATTTAAAGCAAAAAACAAAATTCAAGAAGCAAATAAATGATGGGGATACTATTTTTCTAGACAAATTACGCAAAAATGTGGAATTAAATATAGAAACGAGAACTATATTTTGGGACACCCAAAATGAAAATGGGAACTATATTTTTGGACGGAGGGAGTATTAGATTACTAGAAAACACCAAAATCCCTATAAAAGCACCAATAATTAGGCGAAATATAATTAATTTAAATTGCTATATGCGTTCGCGCGCATTGATGAAATGTCTGGCAATAGATAAACATTAAGATCAATATTGATACTAATATATTAAAAGACGTTCCTAAACAAGGAATGATGTCACGTGGCTCTTTCCCGTAGAGTGTTTAACTCCATGTAATCCACGTAAAATAAAAAATAGAAACCACCAAACCATAATTATTGGAAAATTGGTATTTATTTCTTTATCTTCGCCATAATTGGGAAGATATTATGATATGGCTGGCAAGGGATCCCGAGCCTATCATTGTTAATTACTTGATGTTATTATTTTAAAGTAAAATATTAATAAATGAAATACTTCCTCCGTTCTTTTTTTATTGCAACAATGAAATTTTTACACTATTCACTCACCACCCATTCACTATCTCTTGTGATTTTCACGTAAGGAAAAATATAGTCATGTGGTATCTTGTTAGATTCGTCTTGACTTATACTTTCAAAATATCAAATTTGTATAATTTTTTACTATAACGTAATTAAAGATATTAATAGTTAAAGTTGTGCATTGACAAGCGTGAAAACTCTATTGTTGCAATAGAAAAAGAACGGAGGTAGTATATAATTACACGGGGCATAGCCTGGGCCTAAAAATTAAACTAGTTTGTTTCTAAATCACTGTAGTGCAATTTATTACCTCTTACTTATCAAACGTGTTGTAACTTGTAAGGATAAAAAGGAAATAAATCAACTTATACTATTTTCACTAGAATTTGTCAAAAAAGGAATGGAAAAAGGCGGGGAAAAAAGTTAAATATGCGTCTATGCCACTAAGGAAATGGATGATAAGGTCTATCCACTATGGAACACACTAGTGACTAGCCCTTTTGTTTAATCCCTATCTGACGAGTAAAGCATGCATAATAGTTGATTTAATAGGCATTAGTTTAGCAGTTGATTTGTGATCGTGTTTATAACCAAACATTCTACCACGTTAGCTACTAGTAGACTAGCAGTAAGTTCTATATTTACACTTTACAGGCTTACAAGTTACAACAGAGGAAATGTGCCACGAAATAAGGAATACATTAAAGAAACAATACACTAGCTGCAATCTTTTTTTTGTCCGGATCCTCTATAATTTTATGAAAACTCTACAAAATAGAGTTAAATTCTAACCATATATTATAAAATCAAGGGCTCATGATTAGTGGGAAAGGAAAAGATATCGACAAGATATTCGGGGGGAAAATAGGGGGATCTTTGGAAGAGAAAATACAAGCCTTTGATTTCTTAATCAACGACTAATATTTAACGAACTCTACCGTGTAGAGTTATTTTGAAACTCTAGAGGATCTCAACACCTTTTTTTATGCATACAAGAAAATCAATAACATTTTATTCCTTTCTTGGTAAACTTTGGGATGTTTTTCTTATAGGTAAGGAAAACCGGTATATTTGAACGGAAAATTTAGGAGTTAATCCTCAAAATGCACTTAGTGATGATCGATCCCTCGATTATAGGGATTAGATGTGGGAGCTAAATAACTGCTTCACATCGCACTTAACTTAAGAAATTTGATTATGATTACTCCATCGATTGTACATGGGTGAACTCATTGATATATAAAACGAAAATTTATATAATAAGGAGAGTGTAAGTTACGTTCAAATCAAATAAGAAAAGTAAACTGGTTTACTAATTACAAAATAATATACTACTTCCTAATCTCATGGCAAACCCTCAAATAACTCATAATACTTATACTTCCTCCGTTTTTTTTTTTACATGTGACACTTTTAAATTTCACGGTTACCTAGAAAAAAATTGGAGATGGGATTAAGGAAAAGTAATTGTAGGGGATTAAAGGGAGTGGAGACCATTGCACATGGGTTGAAAGGTAAGGGAGGAGAGGGACCACACCCCACTTTCCCTCCTAATTTTTGCACGCCCAAGTGGGGGAAATCTGACCCAGCCAAATTTTTTTGCCACCAACTTCAATTCCCTCCAAATTTTTCATAAACTTAAACTTTTCATAAAATTCAAATTTTCGCCTTCTTCAAATCAGTTGAAGGCACCAACTACAAACTCTCTATTCTATATAAACCTCCAACATTAAATGATGGGTCTTTTCACAAAATGAAGAGAGAGAAAATGTCATCACCTACAACGGTTTAGTTACATTACAAGTTAATTACGTTAAGCTACTTGTTCACCGCACACACTGCACATTAATTTTGAAAATAATCATCCAAAAAATTACTGATTGAAGTTTCCCACGAAAAACTTCAAACTTCAGTCTTCGTCTTCTCTTTCAATCTAACAAAATGGGGTCAGGAGAGCAGGGAGATGCAGGGTTCTTTGACCTTCAACAGTTGCTGCAAATTGAAGGCATGGAGGATGACTTGCTGCTGCATGAAATGGGGCACCATTATCACAGTGATGATGATTAGTACACGGATGATGATGATGATGGAGGCACAGAAACAGAGCAAGAAGCACAACAACAGCAACAACAAGTTCATGGAAATCAACCACAGACACAAACACAAAACAATGTAAGTGCAAGAAAAAAAAACCAATGATAAGTTTAGAAAAAAGCAGAATGTTGGTTGGTGAACTTCTTACCTTAGAAATCAATGGTAAACTTGTATGGGGTTTACAAAGAAAATTAGTAAAAAAGTATGGCATACATAGGATGACATTAGAAAGAATATGGACATATGCAAAAAAACGGAGAGCAAGTGGGCAACCCATAGATGTTAGAAACAAAAAAATAGGGAGATGTGGTAGAAAATTAAGAGTTTATGATGAGAAATGGCTTCAGTCAGTCTCACTTCATCTAAGGACCAGTATTAGGGCATTTGCTGGTTATCTGAAAGTCCCTCCATCTACTGTTTATAGACTGCTGAAACAAAGGAAGCTCAGAAGTCACACAAGTTGTAACATCTCCGATAATTTAAATGATAATTTCTAAAATATGCTTAATTTAATGAACATTAGACAGTAGCGGAAATACTGTCTTTCGGAGTATTACTTTCTAACCATAATAAAAGGTTGTCTAATTATCATAACTAAAGGTTAATTCTCCAAATATCATCCAAATAAGTGAGGTTATAAACCTCTTACAACCCAGGTTATCAAAATGACGAAATTCCGAATGTCATAAAGTAGAGCATGATAACAAAAGATTAAAATTCCTATCTCTCACTCTAGCCCGTTAACCACCCGAATCATTAGCTTTCTTCACCTGCAAAATATATATATAGGGGTCCACAGTCAGTGGGGAGCAACTAGCAGTCCTCCCATGTTAAACAAGATCAAATAAGCTAATTACAGTAATCAACATCGATTATAGTAACCACAAAGTATCATAAACATCCACAACATCGCCAATAATCATAATTCTTTGTAAAAATAATAATATGCTCAAAATAACCATTTATATTAAAATAGACTCAATTTCCAAATCCAAATACCTCTCCCAAATAATCATTCAAACACAACATCACAACAATTAGCATCGAGGGGAGAACTGAACGCAAGTGGATAGATGTACACCTAGCTCAGCATACAACCACCCACGGTTCCTACATGATAAAAGTATTAGGACACGCACACCCAGCTCAGCATACGATATCCTATGTCTAAGAAATGGCCATAACTCCCAGTGCTAGTTTCAACGCACCCAGCTCAGTGCGTCGTACCCAGCTCTGTACAACCTAACACCGGACGACGACTAATATCAAAGCGGACTTACGTACCCGGCTCAGCACGTAAGTTAACTCTATGTACCCAGCAAGACACGAGTGACAGTTCATACCAAGGGACCCAGCTCAGCCCCATAGGATTTCTCTTCCTCAACAAAACAAACCAATGTACCCAGCTCAGTACAAAGGTAATGACTAAATAAAATATCATTTCAAAAATATCTCTATGTACCCAGCTCAGTACGATAGTAAACATCATCTCAAAACATCTCTTTGCACCCAACTCAGTGCAAAGTAAAAATCATCTCAATACAACACTTTGTACCCAACACATTACAAAGTAAAAAAATCATCTCAACAGCACTTTGTACCCATCACAGTACAAGGTAAAACTAATTCAAAATTAAGATCATAACATAATTAAAGTAGTAGTAACATGAGATTTTTAACAACATCTTTACAACAATCTCAAATCATTTTATTTCGTATAAAAATTAAAGGTTTATATTCATTATAAAATCTTGTCAAATCGACATAAAATTGATGGAATCACCCAGTTCAACTTAATATCAACTCAAATAATATTTTAATAAAAAATACATACACTTGTCAAATTGACAAACAAGTTGATGGAATCACCCAATTCAACTTAATATCAACATAAACAATATTTTGGTCCAAAATTCACAAACTTGTCAAATTAACATAAAAGTTGTTGGAATCACCCAATTCAACTTAATATCAACTTAAACAATATTTTAAACCAAAAATACGCAACTGGTCAAATTGACCTAAAAGTTGATGGAATCACCCAATCCAATTTAATATCAACTTAATCAATAATTTAATCCAAAATACACAAACTTGTCAAATTAACATAAAAGTTGTTTTTTTTTGTTCAGGAAAAATAATTGGTCCGAAGACCAACCCCTGCTAGGCTACTAGCCTGCAGGGCACATCAGCTCATTGGCTGGGTAGAGGGGATTTATACCCACAAGCAAACATATTTATACAAACTCCCCAAATTGGGGAGTGATGAGAGTCGAACACCCGACCTTGCGGTTGGAAGGTGGGAGCACCAACCATTGGGCTCCCACGAGGACCTCAACATACATATTCATTTGTTGAAATCACCCATATCAACTTAAACAATATTTGGTTTGAAAATATTCATTTGTAAAAGGGATACAAAAGTCATAATTAAACTCATTGTAATTTATTTATAAATTCTCAAATTACACGTAATAATAATTACTGAAAACAACAAGTTTGATTAAATTCTTTTTAGTAAAACAAACTTAATAAATCAACTAACATTAATAAACAAATCAAAATTTAGTTAACAGTTGTGGTAATTATTCTGAAAATACATAACTAGTTTCGGTAATTAGGTTTTCATTATACAATAATTCGAATTTAAATCACTAAAATAAATTAATAATAATCTAAAATTAATATTAGTGATATTAGTCACGAAATACCTTAATATTAATAAACTTTTAGCAAGTTCATTTTGTTTCAAAAAGATAAATTTTAAATTAATAGATTTTTGAATTAAACAATTTACTAATCAAAAAATAATAATTTGAAAAATTCATACAATAATTCAAGTAGGTTAATCACGACCATAAAATGAGGATTTAAATATAAAATAAAATATCTTAAATAATTTTCGTGAGTATAAAAATAAATTTCGAAATTTAAACATATTCTAAAACACTAAAATACTATCGGATATAATTACACAATTAACAAAATAAGTTTCCAAAATTCAAATTAAATCACACTAACAAGTTAATAACATGTATGAGTTCATAAACATACTAAATATATAATTTTATCAAGATTTATACATATAAAATCAGTAAATATATATTATACACTTAAATACACATATGTAAATCGAAAATCATAATTAACAATTAAATTCACATAAATCCGAAAATTCATATATAATTCACGTAAATTAACATAATCCATCTCAAATATTATTATAACTATTTATACTATAATGTATATTAATTAACTATAATTAACTTATTAATCAAAACTAAACTAGGATTAAAGCTAGTTACCTTAATTTCAGTGGAAAATAGAATGAAGATAATAAGAGAACACGAGCTAAGATCCTTCCTCTTCCACAAGCTCTAAACTAAATGTATCACCTTCTTAAAATATTCAAGGAAGAAAATAGGTGTTAAAATTTGGAGTAGAAATTAATAGAAGAAATTAGGAATTTAATTAAAAACAACTTGAAAATGCTATAAATAATTTTCTAAAGCTCAAAAATTGCTCAAAATTTTTATGGAGTACAAAAATGACATAGAAAGTAAGGGAGAAGCTTACTCTTCAGTTTTAGGATGAAAAGAGCTTGGGTAAAAATTATTTGCTCCAATACTTTAAGTAAATAAGAAAAAAAATTGTCAAGAAGTCAAGGTAGTTGGAAGATGGAGTAATTGGGTTGGCAATGGGGTGAAAATACTTGGAAGCTTCCTCCAACATCAGAATTTACTTCCCATAAAAATTTCAAGACTTTTGGACCAAGTTTAATAATTTTAAAGATTAAAACCTTAAAGTTAGTCAAATAGTCAAATAAGCTTATAAATGCCTTAGAAAATCTGAAAATGAGTTAACACTATGACAAACTGATTTTAATAAATTTGAAATGAGTTTTAAAATTTATAAATTAATTAATTAAAATTATTTTTACTGATTTCCTAATTTTTTCTCCAAAACCGATTTTAAATTCAAATAAAATCTGAATATTGAGAATAAATTTCACAAAAAAATTATTTAAACCTTAGGAAAATAAATTCAACATGTTTATGAAATAAAAATATAATTTTTTATGAATTTTCAAATCAAGATGAAAATTTTATTGATTAATAGTGAAACGGTAACGGAGTTAATGAAACACTATGAAATAAACGCGAAAAATTCGGAGTGAAATTTTAAGGTGTTACAATCACTCCCCCTTAAGAAAGTTTCGTCCTCGAAACTTAGAAACAAGGCTAAGCACCTGAGTTAAACAATTCGGGATATTTTTGCTTCATCGATTCTTCAGTCTCCCAAGTGGCCTCTTCGAACTTTTGATTTCTCCAAAGCACTTTTACCAACGGGACCACCTTTTTTCTCAAGACTCGGTTCTGACGGTCAAGAATACGGATAGGTCGCTTTTCATAAGTCAAGTCCCGATCAACAATGATTGGCTCAACGGGGATTACATGGGAAGGATTACTACGATACTTCCGCAATTGCGACACATGGAATACGTCATGAACCTTTGACAGATCAGGCGGTAAGGCCAATCGGTAGGCTACTTCCCCGATCCTTTCAAGGATCTCATAGGGACCTATATATTTTGGGCTTAACTTTCCCTTCTTGCCAAACCGTATCACACCCTTCATCGGGGACACCTTCAATAGCACCTTATCCCCAACTTCAAATTCAATGGCTTTCGACGAAGGTCAGCATATGATTTTTGTCTATCTTGAGCAACTTTCATTTTAGCTTGGATGACTTTAACCTGCTCCACGGTATCCTGAATCAAATCTGGCCCTAAAACCAAAGAGTCACTAATATCGCTCCAACAAGTAGGGCTACGACATTTCCTCCCATTTAGAGCCTCATATGGAGCCATTTGGATACTAGCATGATAGCTATTATTGTAGGAAAACTCCACTAAGCTCAAAGATTTCACCCAAGACTACTCGGAATTCTAAAGCACACGCTCGGAGCATATCCTCAAGAGTCCTGGATGGTTCTCTCGGTTTGCCCATCTCGTGGCAGCATGAAATGCGTACTCAACTTGAATTTCGTCCCAAATGCAACTTGTAGTTCCGTCCAAAAGCGAGAAAGGAATCTAGGATCACGATTTGACACTATATCTTTCGGAACCCCATGAAGGCGAATTATCTCCCTAGAGTGCGCTTCAGCCAATTCCTCCATTGACCACGTATCCTTCATGGCAATAAAATGAGCCACTTTGGTTAAGCGGTCAACTATCACCCACACGGCATTCTTTCCTCCAGAAGTCCTCGGAAGACCCATCACAAAATCCATGGAGATGGAATCCCATTTCCAGGCTGGAATAGGCAAGGATTGCAGCAAACCACCTGGCCTCTGGTGTTCTATCTTCACCTTCTGGCATATTAAACACCTTGCAACAAACTCGGCTATTTCCTTTTTTCATATTCGGCCACCGAAGTTCACCTTAAGATCTTTATAAAGCTTATCACCACCCGGATGCACCAGAGTAGGGGGTGTTATGAGCTTCTTCCAAAATCTTTCTCTTAAGGTCTTCAAAATTAGGAACGCACCATCGACCCATGAACTTCAAACTTCCATCCGCACATACTTCAAAACCTTTAGCTAGACCTTGCTCCTTTGCTTCTCGGATTTTCTCTAACTTTGGATCATTTCTTTGTCGACTCCTCAATTCTTGATACAACTCAGACTCAACACTCATGGCTCCCAAAAATGCAAAGACTTCTCCATGTGGGACCACCTCAATCTCCAATTTTCTAAGCTCTTCATATAAGTCCTTGGGTAAGATCATGGTTGCATTAAGCGAGTGTTTGACCTTACGACTCGGAGCATCGGCCACCACATTAGCCTTACCCTCATGATAATCCAACTTTAAGTCGTAGTCCTTGATAAGTTCTAACCACCTTCTTTGCCTCATGTTCGGGTCGCGGCTGCGTGAAGATGTATTTTAAGCTCTTGTGATCGGTGAAAATCTTACAAGGAACCCCGTATAAGTAATGTCTCTAGATTTTCGGGAGCAAACACGATCGCAGCCTAACTCGAGGTCATGAGTTGGGTAGTTTCTTTCAGGAATTTTCGGTTGTCTCGAAGCATATGCTATGACTTTGCCTTGCTGCATAAGCACACAACCTAGACCATTCTTTGATGCGTCACTATACACTTCGAATTCCACCCCTTCTGTAGGTAAGGTGAGAATTGGAGCGATAGTAAGTTTCTTCTTTAGCTCTTGAAAGGCTCCTTCACAATCTTCTGTCCACTGATATTTACAGTCTTTCTGTAGCACCTTGGTCAACGGTCGTACAATCTTTGAAAAATCCTTAACAAAGCGCCGATAATAACCAGCGAGACCTAGAAAGCTCCTTACTTGAGACACATTCTTCGGACTTTCCCATTCAACCACAGCCTTGACCTTTGATGGATCCACCTTTACCCCTTCCTTTGTGATTACATGGCCCAAAAATGATACCTCCTTCAACCAAAACTCACACTTGGACAACTTTGCATACCACTTTTGCTTCCCCAATACATCCAAAACCATCCTAAGATGTTTCTCATGCTCTTTCTCGTCCCTCGAGTACACCAAAATGTCATCTATGAAGACAACTACACATGTATCCAAGAGTTCATGAAATGAACGATTCATTTGTATTATAAACACGGCAGGGGCATTCGTTAAACCAAATGGCATAACTTCAAATTCATAATGCCCATATCTAGTACGGAACGCAGGTTTTGGGGATGTCTTCTTTCCTTGCGGGATCGATGGTAACTCGATCTCGAGTCAATCTTTGAAAAGACTCCATCACTCTTTAGTTGATCGAACAAATCTTCTATCAGAGGTAGCGGATATTTGTTCTTGACAGTCTCTTTATTAAGCTCCCTGTAATCTATACACAGGCGCATACTCCCATCTTTCTTTTTAACGAACAGGACGGGAGCACCCCATGGCGAGACACTCGGCCTTATAAAACCCTTATCAATCAACTCTTGTAGCTGCTTCTTCAGCTCTTGCAGCTCAGCTGGTGCCATTCTATATGGTGCCTTGGATAAAGGAGCAGTACCCGATATTAGATCAATGCCGAACTCAACATCTCTCTCAGGGGGTATACCAGGTAATTCTTCGGGAAAGATGTCTGGATACTCACGGACAATTGGGATGTTCTCAAGTTGTTCCTCAAGAGAAAGGTCTTTTACCATGCATAGGAACACTTGTTCACCCTTATGACACATTTTCTTAAACTTTAGAGCAGATACCCATTTGATACCCGTCTTCACATTAATTCCACTATATGAGATTATGTTTCCATTCGGGCCCTTAATCGTCACCTTTTGATCTCGATAATGAATGCTTGCTCGGTATTTACTTAACCAATATATTCCCAAAATTACGTCAAATTCTTTAAGGTCAAATTGCTTCAAGTTTGCCTGAAGCTCGGATCCCGTAATGGATATAGAGACATCCTTATACTCAAGATTGCAAGGATATATATATCTCCAGTGGGAAGAGATATTTGGGAAATCACGGGGACAACGTAAGTCAAGTTTGCTCTCTTTACAAAATCGGCAGATACAAAAGAAACAGTTGCACTGGAATCAAATAGAACATAAGCGAGAACGAGTTTACTAGGAAAGTACCGGTTATGACATCGGGATGAGTCTCTCGCTTCCTTGCGCGTCATAACGTAGATATGGTTCGGAATTTGAGCGAGGCGGTGCTACGACTTTTCCAAAGCAACATTGTTGTCGGCCTTTTTAGGACACCGAAAAGATTTGTGCCCCGGGTTCCTTACGGTAAAAACAGACGATCGAGTTTCCTCACATGTCTTACCGGGTGCCGGGGCTTGTTGCACCTCGGACAAAGAAAAGATCGAGCCTGACGTGAGGGGTATGATCCTTGATAGTATCCATCCTTGTTACCGAAGTCTTAATTTCAAACTTCGGTTTCTTAGTAGCATTCGGAATGTGAATACATTAGGCCTTTTTGCGGCTTGGGCCTTTGCGGCTTCTTCTTCTTCTTTGATGGAAGCATAAATACTCAAGGCTTTCTCATAAGCCTCCTGAAATGTGGATACAGAAGATCCCAAAACAATGGTCTTCAAACGTGGGTTCATCTTTTTCACATAACGCTTGAGGCGTTCAGCTTCATCGGGCACTATATGTGGGGCAAATCTAGATAGTTCTGTGAACTTGTCGGTATATTCCTGCACCGACATCGAACCTTGAGATAACCCCAGAAATTCCTCATGCTTTTGCCATTTAAGTTCATCTGGATAGAACCTCTCCTTGAGTTTCTCCTTGAAGAGTTCCCACCTAAACCCAGGCAAGGCTTGCGTTGCAGCTTTAGCAGTACTCCACCAATTATTCGACTCTTGCTTAAGGTAATAGGTACCTATAGGCACCTTCTCTGTCTCCGGACATGTTGTTGCATCGAACAACTTCTCGATCTCCCTTAGCCAGTTCTCTAAAGCAACTGGGTCGGCACTCCCGTCATAATGAGGTGGACGATGACGGTCAAACCTGTCGAACACTGATTGACTGCTTGCTGGCGTAGGAGTACGATGGTTGCCACTCAAGCTTGCCAACGAGATAAATGCATTTTCTAAGGCAAGACGACGGATCCTGGCAGCTTCTTTTCGAGCTTGCTTACGAGCCCTCTCATTGTCAACCCTGGACTTCATCTTGCAAAATGACAAATGAACCCTTGGTGGGTTGTTAAATAATTACCACCAAACACATATTTAGCACACAAGTAAACACATAACACATAAGTCATATAAATTTGAGAGAAAATATTTCCCAAGGCCATATTGGCTTTCTTCCTACCTAAGTAACTCACTCTAAAGCACTCGTCTTGAAGCCTAAGCTAAGCAAAAACCTAGGTTTCAAAACTACAGATTTCACGTGGAACTTGTAGCAACTCTAGATAGAGTTTTTTTTTTGTAACGTTTTGCTCTGATACCAACTGTAACATCTCCGATAATTTAAATGATAATTTCTAAAATATGCTTAATTTAATGAACATTAGACAGTAGCGGAAATACTGTCTATCGGAGTATTACTTTCTAACATAATAAAAGGTTGTCTAATTAGCATAACTAAAGGTTAATTCTCCAAATATCATCCAAAGGGTTATAAACCTCTTACAACCCAGGTTATCAAAATGACGAAATTCCGAATGTCATAAAGTAGAGCATGATAACAAAAGATTAAAATTCCTACCTCTCACTCTAGCCCGTTAACCACCCGAATCATTAGCTTTCTTCACCTGCAAAATATATATATAGGGGTCCACAGTCAGTGGGGAGCAACTAGCAGTCCTCCCAGGTTAAACAAGATCAAATAAGCTAATTACAATAATCAACATCGATTATTGTAACCAATGTACCCAGCTCAGTACAAAAGTAATGACTAAATAAAATATCATTTCAAAAATATCTCTATGTACCCAGCTCAGTACAATAGTAAACATCATCTCAAAACATCTATTTGCACCCAACTCAGTGCAAAGTAAAAATCATCTCAATACAACACTTTGTACCCAACACATTACAAAGTAAAAAAAAAATCATCTCAACAACACTTTGTACCCATCACAGTACAAGGTAAAACTAATTCAAAATTAAGATCATAACATAATCAAAGTAGTAGTAACATGAGATTTTTAACAACATCTTTAGAACAATCTCAAATCATTTTATTTAGTATAAAAATTAAAGGTTTATAATCATTACAAAAACTTGTCAAATCGACATAAAAATTGATGGAATCACCCAATTCAACTTAATATCAACTCAAATAATATTTTAATAAAAAATACATACACTTGTCAAATTGACATACAAGTTGATGGAATCACCCAATTCAACTTAATATCAACATAAACAATATTTTAATCCAAAATTCACAAACTTGTCAAATTAACATAAAAGTTGTTGGAATCACCCAATTCAACTTAATATCAACTTAAACAATATTTTAAAACAAAAATACGCAACTAGTCAAATTGACATAAAAGTTGATGGAATCACCCAATCCAACTTAATATCAACTTAATCAATAATTTAATCCAAAATACACAAACTTGTCAAAAATTAACATAAAAGTTGTTGGAATCACCCATATCAACTTAATATCAACTTAAACAATATTTGGTTTGAAAATATTCATTTGTAAAAGGGATACAAAAGTCATAATTAAACTCATTGTAATTTATTTATAAATTCTCAAATTACACGTAATAATAGTTAAATCTGAAAACAACAAGTTTGATTAAATTCTTTTTAGTAAAACAAACTTAATAAATTAACTAACATTAATAAACAAATCAAAATTTAGTTAAAAGTTGTTGTAATTATTCTGAAAATACATAACTAGTTTCGGTAATTAGGTTTTCATTATACAATAATTTTGAATTTAAATCACTAAAATAAATTAATAATAATCTAAAATTAATATTAGTGATATTAGTCAAGAAATACCTTAATATTAATAAACTTTTAGCAAGTTCATTTTGTTTCAAAAAGATAAATTTTAAATTAATAGATTTTTGAATTAAACAATTTACTAATCAAAAAAATAATAATTTGACAAATTCATACAATAATTCAAGTAGGTTAATCACGGCCATAAAATGAGGATTTAAATATAAAATAAAATATCTTAAATAATTTTCGTGAGTATAAAAATAAATTTCGAAATTTAAACATATTCTAAAACACTAAAATACTATCGGATATAATTACACAATTAACAAAATAAGTTTCCAAAATTCAAATTAAATCACACCAACAAGTTAATAACATGTATGAGTTCATAAACATACTAAATATATAATTTTATCAAGATTTATACATATAAAATCAGTAAATATATATTACACACTTAAATACACATATGTAAATCGAAAATCATAATTAACAATTAAATTCACATAAATCCGAAAATTCATATATAATTCACGTAAATTCACATAATCCATCACAAATATTATTATAACTATTTATACTATAATGTATATTAATTAACTATAATTAACTTATTAATCAAAATTAAACTAGGATTAAAGCTAGTTACCTTAATTTAAGTGGAAAATAGAATGGAGATAATAAGAGAACACGAGCTAAGATCCTTCCTCTTCCACAAGCTCTAAACTAAATGTATCACCTTCTAAAAATATTCAAGGAAGAAAATAGGTGTTAGAATTTAGAGTAGAAATTAATAGAAGAAATTAGGATCTTAATTAAAAACAACTTGAAAATGCTATAAGTAATTTTCTAAAGCTCAGAAATTGCTCAAAATTTTTATGGACTTCGAAAATGACATAGAAAGTAAGGGAGAAGCTTACTCTTCAGTTTTAGGATGAAAAGAGCTTGGGTAAAAATTATTTGCTCCAATACTTTAAGTAAATAAGAAAAAAAATGTCAAGAAGTCAAGGTAGTTGGAAGATGAAGTAATTGGGTTGGCAATGGGGTGAAAATGCTTGGAAGCTTCCTCCAACATCAGAATTTACTTCCCATAAAAATTTCAAGACTTTTGGACCAAGTTTAATAATTTTAAAGATTAAAACCTTAAAGTTAGTCAAATAGTCAAATAAGCTTATAAGTGCCTTAGAAAATCCGAAAATGAGTTAACATTATGACAAACTGATTTTAATAAATTTGAAATGAGTTTTAAAATTTATAAATTAATTAATTAAAATTATTTTTACCGATTTCCTAATTTTTTCTCCAAAACCGATTTTAAATTCAAATAAAATCTGAATATTGAAAATAAATTTCATAAAAAAATTATTTAAACCTTAAGAAAATAAATCCAACATGTTTATGAAATACAAATATAATTTTTTATGAATTTTCAAATCAAGATGAAAATTTAATTGATTAAAACAGTGAAACGGTAACAGAGTTAATTAAACACTATGAGATAAACGCGAAAAATTCGGAGTGAAATTTTGAGGTGTTACGCAAGCAGCACTCACCCAAAACTAACAGATGATCACAAGTTTCAAAGACTGAAGTGGGTGTTGCAGCACATATTACCAGCAACAAGGACACAACCACCAACATTTGTTGACATGCATAATGTTGTTCACATAGATGAAAAGTGGTTTTATTTGAGTCCAGACATGAGGAGATTCTACTTGCTCCCTGCTGAAGATGACCCTTACAGTTGTTGTCAATCTAAGAGGTATAAGATTAAAGCTATGTTCATGTGTGCAACATCTAGACCTATTAAAGACAGTCAAGGGAATATGATACATGATGGTAAATTTGGTATCTATCCTTTGGTTGAGTATGGGAGGGCCAAGTATTCAACTAAGAACAGAAGGGCAGAAACTCGGGTGACAAAAGCAATTGAAAGTGTCAACCTAGCAGTTATGAGGGACATGATAATCAACACTATCATCCCTTCCATAATGAGGAATTGGCCAGAGGGTATGTCAAAAGAAATTTACATACAGCAAGACAATGCAAGACCTCATATTCATGCAGATGGCCCAACATTTAGGGCAGCAACAACTCAGAATGGCTTCAATATTCAACTAATCAATCAACCACCTCAGTCTCCTGACTTAAATGTGTTAGATTTAGGATTTATTTAGAGCTATTCAGCACTACAATATCAGTCTTTTCCTAAGAATCTAGAAGATTTGATTTAAAAATGCAGGACTGTTATGATTTCTTTGACCCAGAAGTATTGAAGTACATTTGGTTGTAATTGCAATATGTCATGGTAGAGATACTTAAATGCAAAGGAGGGAATAATTATAAGAACCCACACCATGGCAAAAGAAAGCTAGAGATACATGAATTACTTCCAGACAATGTGGAAGTTGAGCAAGCAGTTATAGATGAGGTAGTGGTTTATCTAAATGAAATATTCATTAATGTAGGTGAAGCTTTTAACTACCTAGATGCACCACAAGTCTAACATGGGGAGAAGATGAAGATTCTTTTTTGCACAATTTTTTGATGTGTATGAAGGAGAAGAAATAGGGGCAACTTTTTGGGTATATAAGAAGTATATAAGAAGACATACACATGTATATAAGTTTCAACACATTTGGTTTAGCTTATGGAGAAGATGCAGCAACACTTCTAATCAAACCAGAAAGTTTTTGGGCCTAGCTTTTATGTTTTGTTTTTGCTGTGTAATTAGTTATGGTCAAGTACGGTTTGTATAAACAGTGATGGAACAATTATGGATGAAATGAATTTAACTTTATGTTTATTTTTTGCATGTCAACAAGTTGATGGGAGTTGTGTTTAGTTAAATCCATCAGGGTTAATTGCATAGCTCATTGAGGAAGTAATGGATGATTTCAATCCTCAACTTAATGGTTTTACACTAATAAGGAGCAAATCATCTCTTACTCCTCAAGCCACAAGCATGAGTCCCTTCATCATCTGGATTATATGTGATCATCAAAAATAAGGGACTCAAATTACTCATAAAAGGGACTCAATTCACTTAGCAGGGAGGGACTCAAATAACTCAGCAAACCAGCCCACACATTTAGGTTTCATTAAGCATAATTGACATCATTAGCCATTTATCTCACCAACCAAACCAATCCAATTCATCATCCAACCTCTAAACATTCTAGGCAACCAAACCTACTCAATAGCATACAATCCAAATTCAACCTCCTCTAATCCAACTCAATAGCATACAATTAACAACATAAATAGGCAACCAAAAGTATCCAATAGGCAACCAAACCAATCCAATAGGCAACCAAACCAATCCAATTGACAACCAAACCAATCCAAGGCAACCAAACCAATCCAATAGGCAACCAAACCCATCCAAGTCAACCAAACCAATCCAGTAGGCAACCAAAATAGAATTAGGCAATCAAACCAATCCAATAGGCAACCAAACCAATTCAATAGGCAACCAACTCAGAATTAGGCAATCAAACCAACCCAATATGCAACCAAAATAAACTAAGGCAACCAAACCAATCCAATAGGAAAAGAAACAGAATTATGCAACCAACCAGATTTAGGCAACCACCCACAATTAGGCAACCATACATAATAGGCAACTACAACAGAAATAGGCAACCAAACCAAATAGGCAAGAACACAATAAATTGAAGGGGGACTCATATTTTTCATAGATAAAGGAAATTATAAGGAAATTAAATTCAGTTAGGATGATAGAACCTCAGGGACTCAAATCTTTGGCTCTACGGCTTAGTAGGAAGCAATGTGAATCTGGGTCCAGTTCGGAGCTAGTACAGAGGCTCATTGGGACATCAAGCTCACCGTCTTCAGCCTCAGATGAACGCACAATATCTTCAATCACATCAAATACTTTGAAACCCCCATCACTCTCAACATACATGGCATATGTGTTCCCCTCATCATCAAACACATTGAAGGAAGTAGTACATCACAAACAATCACACTATCCCTTCACCTCTTTCCCCTTCCCTTGCACCTCAACCTCAGCCACCTTCACCTTTTTCTCAGTCACCCTGATTTGTTTATCCTTCCCTTTTACCACTTTCTCCTTCCCATTCACCTCTTTAACCTTATCTTTCTTTGAGATACAGTAAAATTCAGGAGCCCTAAGTGCGCAAAGAATCTCATGGGTAGACCTCAGAACACCCTCACCTTTTATCCCCTCAACTTCCACAACAACATTCACAACCTTAGTGGATCTAGGCCTCAACCTCTTTGAAATTGGTTGGTGGCCAAAGATCTTCTCTTTGGGGGGACTCGCATGTTGTGGAAGGGAAGATGAGGGAAGGAACTCCCTTGGAAGCCCAGTTTTTTTGTAAAATTCATCAACAACCATACCCTAAGCCTTCAAGGCATAAGGGCGAAGATAATTTTGCGCGTCTCCACTGTCGTTAAGTCTTCTGGGCCAAGTGGAGTTCGCTTCAAATGCATGCATCAATTCCCTGATGCAATCAGACTCATCAGCGTCGTTAGTTTCAAAGAGTGCATCAACAAGGGGTTGAAGATCTGGGACAAACATTATGTTCGAAATTAGTGTTTTTTACGGAGATGGAAGATGGAGATCTCTTATGTTGCAGATGATTTTGAAGGAAGAAAGTGAGTAATTCGAAGGTTTTAGAGGCGATCTAAGGTGAAAGTGATGAAATTAAGAGAGAGAAAGTGGAGCTCAGGAGAGAGAAATTGAAGGTGAGAAGAGAGAAAATGAAGGTGAGGTGAGAGAAGAGGAACGGATGAAAGAGGGGAGTTTTAGTGTTCTGGGAAGTGAAGATCATTAATGGGGGGGTTGAATGAAGAAAGAGAAAATGTAGTTGGGGGTTTCAATTCTGATGTGGATGATGAAAGGTAGTTGGTGGGGTTTTTAATTTGGTGGGAATAGTTTAGCTCTGATTAGGTTATGTTATGTTTTAATGGGATAGATTAAGTGCGGTTTTGTTTTTGTTAATTGTGATACGTAAGGATAATATGGTAATTTCATAGAAAAGTTTTGGTACTTTAGGAAAGACAAAAAAGTGTCACATGTAATTTGCACCATTCCGTTTTAGGAAAGTGTCACATGTAAAAAAACGGAGGAAGTAGAACTTTTCCCAACCTTTTATAGAGGAAACTCTCATACTCCCATCCTCTATAACAAAGTTGGAATAACAAGTGTTCGATAATTAGTATGAAAAATTATTTTATTGAGTATTAGATTTTAGAATTAGAGTTTCTTATGGGAAGTTCCACTCATCTAAAGGACTAAGTAAATTTATTGCTCTATTATGTGTGAAGTATAATTTTCTAGGAAGTGACATATCATATTTTTATATTAATTGAAACTTATTTAAATTTAATTTTCCTAAAATATTTTTTAAGGTGAAGAAAACGCCTTCTAAATCTGACTTCCATCAAAAGAGAGCAAATCAAGGTCACACAGCATTCAATGAAAAACAAAAATTGAATCACAATTTTTTTTCTCCCAGTAGACAAGCGGATTTGTAATAGATAGAATTAATAGATTTTCTGAGCTCAAACTTCTTGTACAATTAAGAGAACAAGAAAGTCTCTCATAATCAATATACAGAATATAATCAGGCACAAATCACTAGGTTTCATTAAGCTATTCAGAAAGACAAATTAGTCCTCCAAATAAATAGTTTTAAGTTGAGTTAAAACAATCAAGATAAAAAGGTGTTATGTTTAGCAGCAGCACCTGTGCTTCTTCAGCAAAGAAGAATCTTGAGGCTACTGCCAAGTCACTGCAATAGGACTTCTGACACTATAATGTCCACCCATCCACATCAAAGATCCAAACAATGAAACACCTGATCTGCTAGTAATATTTGCTCCTGATCCAGTAAAACTCACACTGTAACTTTGCTTTTCACCCAGTTTCTTAAAAGTCAACACCTTTGGTTCAACATTAATCTTCACATTCTTAGGTTTTACCACAAAAACCTTGTAACTAATCTTAGGAGTTCCTACATTAGTAACTGTTCTCTTGTATGTATATGTAGTATTTCCTCTTTGAAATGCATCAAAAACTACGGCGAAAGAAGGATAGTTCAGATCACCAGGTTGAAGGGCTTTCCCCTTCTTCTCACTTGGGCAGCTATACTTCTTTCTTGCCAAAATGGTGAGCTGAGCATTAGTGTAGTTGATACTGCATAGATAGTGTAAGTAATCTTCTCCACTGATATCATATACCAGCCCTGGATCGGAAGCTCTCTCTGCATCGACATGACCCGACCCAAATGTAAAAGGGGTGGCAAATTTGGTACTTTTGGATACATATGCATCAGAAATTAGATGGCCTTTATTGTCATGAGTATAAGCAGATGTCATGATGGCTGATTTTATTGCAGCTGGTGACCAATCTTTATGGACTGATTTTACTAGTGCAGCTATTCCACTAAGGTGAGGGCAAGACATTGAAGTACCTGAGACTATATTGAACTGCACCCTTCTGTTATCATTTTTGAGCTCAGTAGGTGAAATTGTCGGAGGCCAAGCAGCCAAAATATTTACTCCAGGAGCAGTTATGTCAGGCTTGATAACATAGGGGTCTACAAGGCTTGGGCCTCGAGATGAGAAGGCAGCCACCACAGGGGCTCGTGCTCCATATCTCGTCCCATAAAACGATATTGAAGCTGTTAAATTTTTGTTTAGAATGTAGTATTCTTTGATTGCCTTAGCAGCTGAAGCTCCAACTGTGGTGGCAGGCAGAACATGCGAGTCAGCAAAAAGCTCTTCCCCTTGCCTGGGACTATTAAGTAGTATCATCCCAGCTCCTCCTGCTGATTTTACCACGAACCCCTTCTCAGTCCTTCCATTTGAACCACGGTCACAGAGGACGATCTTGCCTTTCACAAGGCTAGAAGATAAGGACCCATTGATGCAGAACTCGGCCCTGTTGCCTCCGGCTGTTTCTTTGTACACAAGTGGAAGTTGCTTAGTCTTCTTTGCAAGAGAATACAGAGATGAACCCGTGAAAGTTTTGCCATTACTTAGCTTGACTTTGGTAGGGAAGACTCGGTCCACGTAGCTAGCTGCAACAGTCATCATCCATGGTGCCATGTTGCCAACAGTTGAAGGAATTGGGCCCGAATTGCCTGCAGAACATGAAAAGAAAACTCCTTTTTGCATGGCTCCAAAAGCCGCTATTGCCATGCTGTCCTGGTAATAAGGCCTTGGTAGTCCTCCAAGGGAAAGAGAAAGAACATCAACTCCGTCGGCTACTGCTTGATCTATGGCAGCTAATATGTCAGAGCTAGCACAGCCCCTGCCCCAGCAAACCTTATATGCTGCTATTCTTGATGTAAACCTGTTTTGAAATATAGTCTTTCAGACGGTCTAGCTAATTTCCAATGGAATAAACAGATAGATGAATGAACAATTAATGGGGTTTAACCGTTTAAGTCTAGCATATTTTCAATAGTGTTCAAAGAGCATGGAAATTGTACACTGCGGTTTAAGAAAATACCTCATTCCACTGGCAATACCCTTGGCCATTCCAAAGAGGCTAGCTCCAGGAATCGCATTTCCTGCTGCCGTGGATGCAGTGTGGGTCCCATGGCCATTGGAGTCCCTGGCAGATCGAAACTCATCTGTACCGTTAATTCTGCCATTGATTGCCTCATATCCTTTGAAAAAGGCCCTGGCACCAATGAGCTTCTTGTTGCAGTTTGTAGCTGAAAAGTTTGCGCCTTTCTCACAAGTGCCTTTCCATCTTGCTGGGACCTGAGACAATCCTTTACCCTGAAAACTGATATGCTCTGGCCAAATTCCAGTGTCAAGAACACCTACTATGACATCTGATGCCAAGCTAGATTTGTTCCATAACCCTCTGCCTGGTTCGAGGCCAAGAAAATGGGTTGAATATGTGGTGTGAAGGCTTAGCATTATATCAGGAGCAACAGAAAGTACCCCATCAATATCAGTTAGAGATCGGTATTGCTTGGTTGTAAGCTTAGCAGCAAACCCGCTCATCGTGGTGTCGTAGGTGTAAAGAAGCTCAGGGGCCAATGATTCTTCATCTTCTTCATCTTGAGATGCTGATTTTTTGACAGAGTTTAGGATTCCTTCATACCATTCTCGGGGTTGCTTGTTCAAACTCTTTAGTTCGACAACTTTTGAATCATCTGTGTGAACTATATATGTTGTTCTGTCAGCTGATGCAATTGTTGTTGCAGCTACCAAACCCAGTAGGATTAGCCATAACATCCTCATCGTTGCCATATTGGTAGCTGCAAAGAATTTCGCATTTCATTGGTGAACTCAAGATTACTTGAAACTATGAAGTAACGAGTAGAACTAAACGGTTACTTGAAACTGTAAAGAAAAAATAGAAGAAATAGCAAACTTTTATCGACTTTGATAAGCACAAAACAATCAGCATTTGGACTAATCTTACAAAAAAAAAGACAGCAGAAAACAATGAAGCATCCACATCCAAAAACAAAGAAATAAAATAATCCAAGATGCTATATAGAAGGTTTTTGATTGATCACAAAGTTTATGATTGATCACATACAGTCACACTAGTCATAACAAAAAACATGGTAGCAAGATTCATGAAGATAATAATATCGAGCAGAGGCAGAGGTTATTTACCTTTCAATCCGCACCCACCACGAGTAAATTAAGAGGATGGTGCATAACTTAGTGAGATGGTATTCTTTATATAAGCAAGCCATACACAGAGAAAACGGAACTGAGATCCTTACTTGCATTAATGTTATGCAATGATGACAAATTCCTTTTTAGGTAGGAGAAGTGATTGTTTTGCAAGCAATTTAATTTGGCCCTGCTTCCTTATTTAGAAAGGTCTACCAAACTGAAATAAAATTCATAACATCATATTAGAGAAGTTCAAGCACTCGTGGTAATCTACTAATCTACATGATTGTGATTTTAATAAGTTATGGGCTTCATCAAGGGAAGTAATATTGAAGAGATGAAAAAGGTTGAAATTTTCATTTCATCATGAATTGGGGTACATTACGCTGCTAATCTTTACTTGACCCTACAAGAAAAAATTACTTAATAATAGAATATTATATCAGACATCAGTGAGGCCATGGTAATAATTGTTCTGCATGGAGGTATATGACCATCCTCAGGACCTCAGCTATCACGAGGACACACCCATCCTTCCCCAAAAATATGCAGGGAAATTGGAAAATAGTTAACCAGTTCGTATATATATATATATATATATATATATATATATATATATATATATATATATATATATATATTTTACCCATCTATGGAACTTCCGCTTTTTATGGAATAAATATACATGTTTGAAGGTTAAACAGCTTGACAATGATGGCATTAGTCCCAGGCTATGTTACTTGGATTAAACACTTTACCTTAAGTTCTCGCGTTGAGTCCTCCATACTTCCACATGGGTACGCATGGAAACTCAAAACTACATTTTGGACCAAAAACATGAAAATAATATCATTAAATAGCCGAGTCTAACATTTGGACACAAATCCATGTCCTAGATCATGTCGAGCAATAACCTATGCAATTCAAATTTTTCAGTTAAGATCGAGTTGTTGGACGAGTGACATGATGATCTTGCAGCTGATGAAGCAAGATGGGGAAAGAGTGAGAAAATATCAGTGCTACTTTCTCAAAATAGGACGACAAATTACAAAATTGATGAAAAGCATGCTCGATGGCTACTCACTATGATGCAAGACACTCATTATGAAATCACTTCCTTTGAGTCCTTTCTAAGGAAGTATAGAGATGGGCATGTAGAAAATTAAAAAAGCGACATGATGGTTATTCAACAAACATGTAAAGATGCACATGTGAAGTCTGACCGTGTCAAATTTTAACTTGAAGCATCAAAATAACACCCAAGAATCCCATGATAGTCTTAGTCTCATTGTCTGCAACTACTAAAGTTTTAATTATCTGCCCTTTTCATTAAATAATCAAATACAGGAAACTTATACTAACTATAACAATATTAATTCCATACTCTTTGTCTCTTTTGAGGGTTCATTTCAAGGTTAAAACTCTAGTTGATCAAAGAAATTAGATCCAATTTGCCCCTGTATCAAAATAAACATCAAGTATAAACATAATTCGGCGACATGTTTTATGAGTGCTGGAGATGAAAAATTACAGTTTATCAGGTCGATTATGTTTAATTACACATACTTTACTTTGAAGTCTGGTCAGCTTTCATCATTGATGTGTTGCCCCAAAATCTGCCTGGGAAATGCCTAATTTTTTTTATGTATAATTTGCTTATTCCTGAAGAAACTAGTCTGTTCCATGATGAATGTTAGTGCATATTATGATTTTGAGTTCCAATATATTGTAGCTTAATTCAAAATACCAACTCATATATCATGTCTACTGTGGGAATTTGATTAACTACATTGAGCAGATGGCAATGCTCCTGTTCTCAACTGCCAGAAAAAACAAAATTGTGGTCGTATGAAACTTTTACATGTTTTTTTGCTACTATTCTGTAAGCTTGGATAAGATTCCCACCGTCTCTAATGACACTATTAGAAAAGATAATAAATTGTATGAATAACAGTTCAAAGAGAAAAGGAGGGTTTAGAAGAATCTAGAGATTATATGTGCACATAAACATATCTCATTTTTTTCTAGAACTGCTGACATTCAGTCTATAATCCTAGATAACACATAAACGTTCCTATCATATTTGTTAGTCACTTTTATGTTGTACAGTATAAGAAAGAGTCCCCGATTCGCAATATATATCTTCATTGTTTAGGCATACATGAACATGATCTAATACTCAAACCTTTTCATTAGAGGAACAACAGCAAACGAGACATCAAGTTTCAAAGTCACCTGATTTCTAGTCTCTGAAATAACATCTTCACCAAAGGGCTTCCACGACAATAATCCTTCAATATTTTCGCTCCAGTGCTCGCCCTCCTTCCACTCTGACTCTGGATATTTTGTAGAGATAATAATGTTAAATATTTAATTTAAGATATGTAAAGATTATGATTATTCCTGCCATACGTTCTCCATGCAACAAGTTGCCTCCTTCGGACGTCATTAACATTCTGATACAGACAGCAAAAACTTCTTATACCGTGACATTTTTCTTCTGAGCCCTGAGGAGGTTATTGCTTGATCAAAGTCGAAGTGAGATGATCCACTGCATATAATACCGGTCTCAAGTAGGTAGTTTGAAAAACTTCTACATAAGAGTCAAGAGATTCAGAATTAAAGGACAAAGATCCAGTAAACATAATTTATTCCACTATAAGTTTTCTGTTATATACAAGCCTATAAACATACAACCTATAGGTTAATAACAAATTAAGAACTGACTAAAAGTGTGTAACCTCACTCTTTGCTGTTCTCATACATCCTATTACTTCTATGAATCAGAAGAATAAATGACAATTGGACTCCTAACAACATGACGAGAGCTTTTCCAAATGAGAGAAGCTGATAGAATTTTTGCACCTGATATAGGATTTGCCTTCACCACAACCTTAAAACTCCGCATCTCCAGGGCACGAGAAAATGAAAGACTTGTAGGTTTAACAGTGATATTCACACCTTTGGGGGCTCTAATAATGGGTTTGTAGACTGATTGTGCAGGACCCACGTTAGTAACTCTTCTTCTAAACACTGCCATTGTTGACTTCTGCTTGTTCTTCAAGTTCAGCTGCATTGTAGGATAGTTCAGAGAATCATGGCCAAACGCAGGAAGCAAAGTAGAGCAATTGATGGATTTTGAACCAACAAGAACAGACAATGAAGCCCCACTATATCCCTCCTTGCACAGAAACTGAATATAAGGCATTTCATCCATGTCATACACTAAGCCAGGACTCCTTGCTTTGAGCGGATTCACTTGGCCAGCACCATAAGCAAATTCAGCATCTTTATTGACCCTTGAGTTCATGGGCCTTGCTGTTATAAGAGAGAGTTTGACCAGAGTCATGATTTAAGCATTAAGCTGAATAAGAAGTATTATTAACCACTCAAGGTTTTACAAGACATTCATACCAGTAGTCATGATGGCAGACCTAATAGCAGCAGGCGACCAATTTGGATGAAATGACTTGACATAGGCAGCAACCCCAGCAACATGGGGGCAAGACATGGATGTTCCAGACATGAGACTGAATTTTGAATGCTGGTTGTCACCTTTTAACCCAGTCAATGACTTCAAGGGAGTATAAGATGCCAATATATCAACTCCAGGAGCAGCAATATCCGGCTGTGTGAGAATATATATATATTATTATGTCAGCTACGAAAGAATTACAAAGTCTTGTTCAAGACAGTCTCGCAACTTATTCTCAAACCGAAGAGACTAGCTCTATACTAGTGGGTGACTTCTTAATTTACCGTAGGTAACTTTTGACACTTTACAGCAAGTTAATGTGAGATTGTCTAACCCCAGACTCTCTAGAAGGATTGTTATTAACATGTACCTTGAGAAGTCGTACTGATCCTGGATTCGGACCTCTAGATGAAAATGATCCAATGAATGGAGCTGAAACATTTACTTCCTGGGATCTGTATATTGTTGCTGTTGGTGAACTGCCATAACATAGAACAAAATCAATGATATGCTTGATTTTTACACAGTATTTCCCGCTAAACAATAGTATTACTATATACCTCGATTTACGGATATAGTCATAAATTTTTTCACCGACTGTATAATTAACTATGGTTCCAGGCGCCATGAAAATCATAGCAACATCCAGAAACCTCGGGCTTGCAACAATAGCACCAATGCCGCCATTTGCTTTCACCACAGAATCAACACCCCAGTTCTGTAGTTTGCACAGAACAAGCTTCCCTTTGACCTTGGAAGGGCTCATGGAGCCTTCTAGACAATATCTGGTTCAGTATCGCAACATGCTTAGTCAGAACAAAAGTTGGTCAGCATAATACAGGATTCTTTAGCAACTTGCAATGGCACAAGTCACTGGTCTTGTAGGAGGCCATACAGTGAATTCAGTACCTTGCATTTTCCTTGTTGTCTGAGTTTTTAGCCACATCTCCACCACTTACAATAGTATATGATTTCCTCTCAGGATCAAACAAGTCTATCCCAACTCCCTGCTCAACAAGTACAATAATAAGTACTTAAAGAAGAAGTTTTGCTTGTTCCTTCTGAGAAGCAATTTTGTTCGAAGTTCGAAAGAAAGAAAACCAATAATTTTTGCTCAAATTCAGTTTCACAAACACTACTCCACTATGAAGCTATACTTCATTCAGCATAACATTCGGTGAATAATATACAAACACCCTGATGTTAGCTATGATCACTTGCAGATCTTTAAGGTTTCAACTTACTGAAAATTACTATTAATTTATGAATGCATGACAAAATCACGTCTCGATCCTATTTTGTGGACTTTTAGCTTCTTATATGCAGATTATAGTGTCAGTGCATATTGCAGCCTAAATATATACTGAATACATGGAGCATTCTATGCCTACACGTTATCCAATGCATTACTTTGTTCCTTAATATCTCTAATAATATACTTCCTCTATTTCTTTTGAAGTGCAACGCTTCAACTTTTGTACTACCGACACCTCACTTTGACCGTATTTTTTTACTAATAAATAAAAACAAAATTGATCATATAGCAATGTTGTTGGATTTCTTTTAATGAAATTTTTTATAATATCAATTTTTTATAAAGATATTAATGGTCAAAATTGTGCAATAGAAACCGTAAAAGTCAAATTGTTGCACTTATCTTTAGAAACGAAGGTTAGTATTCCCTCTGCTTTTTTTTTACTTGCTACATTGTTGGTGCGCGGTTTTCAAGACATTTATATAACTCTTAATATCTCCTTCCTTTAAGTAAAAATTATAAAAAATTGATATTATGAATCTACACATCGAGACGAATCTAACAACACCATACATGATTATATTTTTACTTATAAAAAATCAAAATAATCGGTCAAAGTTAGTGGTTCAATTTCCAAAACAACAATGTAGCAACAAAATAAAAGCAGAGTATATAAGTATGAAATTACGCATTAAGACGAATAGTGGTTACTTCTTAATGATGAACTGAATTAAAGCTGTGAGAGATCAACTAACTAAACTGAACTGACTGAATTTTCCTGAAGTGAACTGAATTTGTTTGAACTAAACAGAGCCTTACTATGCAAATGTTGGATGTATGTAGGAACGGATGAAATATGATATTCCAAAAAGAAGAAAACATACCGAAACAGAATTGCCATTGCCAAGAGAAACCCTACTACGAAACCCACGATCAATCCCACTAGCAGCAACACTCAACATCCACGGCGCATGATTAGATACAGTCCCAAGAGTGGGCCCATCATTACCAGCGGACCCCACAGTGAGAATCCCTTTCTTCAACGCATGAAACGACCCAATAGAAATAGAGTCAGAGACATACCCAGGTGAGGGCCCACCAATGGAGATACTAATGAGGTCAACGCCGTCAGAGATGGCGTGGTCAAAGGCGGCGAGAATGTCCATGTCGGAGCACCCAGAGGAAGCCCAGCATACTTTGTAGGCGGCGATTCTGGCGGAAGGGACGGCGCCGCGTGCTGTTCCGGCGGCGAGGCCGGAGAGACTGGCGTTGGAGATTAGGGTTCCGGCGAGAGTTGAGGAAGTGTGGGTGCCGTGGCCTTCTATGTCGATGGGTGAGAGGATGTCGGAGGAGTCTGGGATTTTGTCTAGCTTGAAGTAGCGCGCTCCTATTATTTTGCTGCATGTTTTTTGTTTGTGCGCCAAAAGGACAAAAATGGTGGGATTAGAGATGATGGAGTATTAAATCACTATTATATAAAGATAACTTTTTAGAAGTTCGTGTCCACTTGAAATACTCCCTCCGTATCAAATTAAATGCAACAATTCAGGTTGCACGGAATTTCTTAAGGGTTAATTAAAAAAAGTGAGGGCAAGTGTTTAGTGTACTTAACCACCACCACCTAATGTTGCCGCCGCCACTACCAACACCACCGAGGCACCACCGACACCACCGAAACGCCACCACCATCAACACCACCGAAACGCCACCACTACCAACACCACCGAAACACTACCACCATCAAAACACCTTCCTGCTGCCCAAATCAACCGAAAACCCAAATCAAAACACACACCCGAAATTCGAAACCCAAATCAACCCAAAACCACATTCCAACTGCCCCCACCACCACCCACCGTCAAAACTAATTTATAGTACATATTTTGTATCAGTTCATACATATCTTAGAAACATTTTATACCCATTTGCAGTGGCGGATCTAGGATTTTCAAATCGGGGGTATTGTGATTACTTAAATAAACCTTAGTCTCGATATTTAACGTCATAAATATTACAATCTAAAACATAGTTCAATATTTAACGTCATAAATATAAAAATAAATAAGTAAAATTATACAAATTGTCGAAGATCGAGTTTGTTCTCCCTTAATTTTTTGATCCATGTGTCATTCCCAATAAACAAATAAACTACTTATTATCTGATAAATAGTTCATTTGAAATCAAATTAATAACCAATAATAGATAGTCCATTAGAAATCAAAATAATAACCAAGAGAGTATTAGGGATTTGATGATCTAATTAGATTATCATTTTATCCTTTTGCTTTTGTGGGAGGTGATGATGAGCTAAGACATCATTAAAGAAGAAAGATTTCTAACACATTTTATAAATACAATCCATTCCCCCAAAAATATGAAGAAAAGAATTTCCTCCTGTAGTCCTCTTGGAAGAAGATTTTAAGGATATGTGATAGTATGTACCAACTAAAAAAAAAATTAAACAAAAAAGTGACCTCATTTGCATCATATTGCCGTAAAAGCTAGGTAGCACAGAAACACTATATTATCTTCTTTTTAAAAAAAAGAACATAATTTGTTTTGCACGAGGCAAATATAAACTCCCTAAAAGCAGTGAAAAGCTTCCTTCTCTATCTTCTTTCTTCCAGTTCCGGCTTCCAATTACTTAAGGAGATTATCATATTTTCTTTCTTTCTCTTCTTTCTCCCCATTCCAGCTTCATTGCTTTCTTAATTTTTCTAGTTTAGGTTTAAATTTCCACAAAAAAAATTCACTTTGGGGGTACTGCCCCTGCATCCGCCAGTGCCCATTTGTGTCTATGATTCACTTCAATTTGAAGATTTTTTCCCTTTATTTACATTTTTGCCATTTTGATAAATACCATGCATCTAGCACAATTCGGCTCTTTTATTTTGGGCACAGTTTCAGTTCATTTCAGCTAGTTTTCTCTCATGATTTCAGTTTAGTTATGTTATGTTTAATTCACTTAAGTTGAATTCAACCTAAAAACAAGGCACTAGAAACTTAGAGTTCATCCTTCGTAAATCATTACTCCCACTTCCTGATTGGGAACATTGTTTAATTAAGCAATTCAATTAATGGACAATTTGATCAAAATAATTTAAGGTATTAATTGAGATTTAACAATTGATCCAATTGGGAACACTGTTAATGTAGTATTTTTTTTCCTTATTGGATCAATTTTCCTTTTTGTGGTACAATAAAGATGGTGTCTTTAATGAATTTGAAAGTTTAAGAATTAGTACAACTTAAATTTGCAAGTTTTGCACTTTAGTTGATTTATATGGGATAGGATAATTACTCCTAGCAACTAGGCAACTACACCTAACAACCTTGAATCAACTTCTCAATCAAGTACAAATCAGTTAAGATAAATAAAGAGTTGATTTAAGTGAGAGAGATTGTTAAATACCGCTCTAAAATTTCTTAAAATCATCCCAAAGTACACTTGAAAGTACAATTTTACCCTTAACTTTATCTACCACCACACACCTTTATCTTCCTTCTCTTTTATCCTCACCATCACTAAACCCATCCCTCACTATCCAACAACCACCACCACACACACAACAACCACCACTACACACACAACAACCACCACCACACACACCACCACCGAAACCACGCACACCACCAATGAAACCAAAAAAAAATAAAAAATTTGGCCTCCTCGATGGCAGGAACATCCGACTAGGTAGTTCCAGCCATGGAGGAAACGTCAGGACGTTTCCTTAATCATAGCCCAAAAAAATTTTAACTCCCCGGCCGCCGGAGGACATCGCATTTACATGCGGCGATGTGGTGGGGTTGGTGGTGGAATTGGTGGTGGTATTGGTGGTGGAGCTAAAGAGAAAAAATAAAGGTAAGAGTGTAACTGTATTTTCAAATGTGTTTTTTGGGGCGATTTTAAGAAATTTTGGAGAAATATTTAGCATTTTAGAGTGAGGGTTACCTTACAATACACTAACTCAACCTAGGAATTAGGATCGATCCTTGTAACTTGTAAGACGCAGTTGACTGATCGCCCCTTCCCTTATACTTCTTTCCTTCCCCTTTTAATTTTGAAAAATGTAAGAAATCTTTCTAAGACATTCTGAAATATACTATATGCCCTGTAAGGGGAAAAAAAAAAAAAAAAGGTGCCATATGTCCTTCAAACAAAAATAGTACCATTGTGGATATTTTTTCTGGACGAATGAACAATATACGTTTAATTTTTTAGAATTAGAACATAAGTGATAAGACTTGTATGGCGCTTGTCCATATTTTACTATGATGCATCTAAAGTTTCAAATGTTTTATAAATGTTTTTTGAATTATTCCCTTTGTATCGCTTTGAGTAGACTACATCACTGTTACTATAATCAAAATTAGTTATACACTTCTTCATAATTTTTCATCTCAAAACAAATATCAACACCCTCCCATGAAGGCTAGCACAACAAGTTTTTTTTTTTTTCCCCTTTTGGTGAAAAGAAAGGGTAATCATATGTACGAGATTCAAGTGGACGTATGCATGTCAATCAAATTAGCTGGTATAATCATGGAGGTGGTAGCCATAGCCCATAATTAGTGATTGAATTCTGTTTATACTACTACCTTTCTGACTCAATTTACACCTTAAGAAAAGGTGTAAGAACTCAATTATAGATTTTGGATACCAATTCGCAAATACTTCACCTACTAAATTAGTTTACCTTCAGCATTTAAAAAACATAAGCTAAGACTACAAGATACATCATGCAGTATTATGTGCATAATAAAGTGTAAATTACTTGTTGCATCCTGAGAAATTAGCAAAGTGAGCACAATTTCCTTTCCATTTTGCTGGTGGTGGACCAAGCCCGTCATCCTTAAAGCTCTGAGATTGTGGAGTAATCCCTGTTACAGAACACCAGTAGTAACAACAATTTCTTAATTCACTCCCAATTTTTTTGTACTTCGCTTTATTTAACGAAGAATACTACATAATCATATAATGTAAAATTTCCATAATAAGAATTTATCACCTGTATCAAAAAGACCAACAATGATATTACTCTCAATCTTCAATCTTCTCTTAGCTGATTGAGGAAATCTAATAAAATCCCATGACCTTGTTGTGTGCAGCTTATGATATTTGTTTTCAAACATCCAAAGCACCTCATCTCTTTCTGCAAATATCAAAAATCAGCTCACAATTAGGACCTCGCATACAACTATTGCGTTAAGTGACAATGCAACCCTCTCATAAACCTGGAAGAACTGCAGGGTTTTTGGACATTTATGAAAAATAAATTAACTCTTAACTAATTATGATTAAATGGGAAGTGTTTGTTTGTATCACATAATAGGATTTAGTAATTTACTTGTAGGGGAATGTTTTAGGTATCTTGCTTAACTTCAAAGTATTTTTGTATTAAGTTCTAATACATCAAAAGTTCGTAACCGTTTTTTATTGACTAACTAACAAAATTTGTGAAGGAAAATATTTTTTTTTTCTATACCAACCAGACAGTGTTTGTGCTTCATCATTGGATAGTTTTGCAGCAAACGCATTGAAGCTTCTATGATAACTGTGAACTATTGATTCTCTGGCATCAGATTTACTAATCAACACAAAATAAAAATTACGATAATTAGTATAAAATGATCAAAATTTTACTAATTTGAATCACCTTTTAATTAACCTTATAATTATGGACCAACCTTCCTTTCAAATTGGAGAGTACGTCAACATGCAATCGATTTGCAGAAGCTTCATCATCTGGTGGGTGATTTCCCAAGTAAACAATGTAAAATTTCTGCAACAAAAAATTATATAAATTTGCACCCATATATTATTGTTGTTTGTGCATGTATTTATGAAGTTGCATATTTCATTATCATATTGTATAACTAGGTGCATAATAAATAAAGATGTAGTTGCAACCTTTTGATCACCATCTTCGTTGATTGTGGCAGCTAAGATGATGGAGAATGAAAGAAGGAATAAGATGGGGAGAATTTTGAGGGAGTTTCTTAAACTTGGAGGCATGACTACTACTTTCTGAGTATGGTGCTCTCTTATTGTGTAGTATATGTGGGCCTTTGGTATACACTTATATAGTAGATTGAGATAAAATCATTTTCATTGAATATACCAGAAAGTTAACTTAATTGGTAAAGTTTTTTAGAGGTGGCGTTGAGTTTCCATTAATGTTTTTTGAATCCCAATAACCCCTAAAGAACTATTACGAAGACATAGTTTTTTGTTGCTTGCATTGTAGTGCATCATCTTGAACAGAGTATTTAAACATACATAAGGTGATATATCATTAAAAGCCAATATCGTATAAGGATATGGCTTCTGGGTGTGTGACCATGGCAGCCCAAAGGTAATTCTTCTTACCAAGAAGTTCCCGAAAGGGAGCCCAACAAAAATACTGGATAAATGTACAAGTTTTTTTTTATATTAATTTAAAGTGGGTAGAATTCAAGGGAAGAAATATTCTTGGATATAACTATGTCCAATACATTTATATCTTACTTTTTAATTGTATAGTACTAAAGTCATTATTTACATTATTTTTCGTCTCGAATATATATATTTATGGTGTTAATGTTTGTATGACTAAGTTTTTTTTTTTGATGGATTTATCTCAATGTAAATTTTCAAGGTATTAATTTTTTTTTGTAATTGTTACAATTAGATAATTAACAAAAGATATATAATGGTTAAAGTTGTTCGTTGGCAAATGTAATAGTCAAAGTATATATTGCAACGATTAAAAATCATACAGAATTAAGGAAAATTGTTCGTTGACCATAATCTTGTCAAGTATATAGGAGGACTATGTTACCAACTTTTCCTCATTTTATAGGAAGTAAAATTTTCATTGATATTATTGTCATCTAAAGAAATCCTTAATTTTCTTGATTTTGTATTAGATGTATTATTTTAGATCAAGGGAACAACTATATTATATTGACATTGAGATGGTCTAAATAAAAATGTGGAAAATGTATAATTTTGGAATAGATACTTAGTAAAAAAAAATTAGGGGTTAAGTTACTCAACTATCAACCAATGAGCACTAAACTTTCAGCAACCACAAACATATCTTGTCTTGAAATACAAGTGAATATTAAGCATCAACTATGCTGCCAAAAAAAAGAAATTCAAGCACGAACTAGGCTGCAATTTGTAATATGAAATACGGAAGCATATGGAGAAATAGTAGTTTATACAAATGCCAGTATGTTTGTCTTACGCACTAAAACTTCGTTTTACGCACCGAACAAACTTTGTTCAGCCAAGCAATTATACCATAGGTAAGCCAGCAATGGCGGCGAAAATTGTCAAAGGCTCTAAGTAAAAGATATGGAGTACAAAACTTCTATCTCGCGTTTTTTGTATTATTATATGTAAATTTAATATTATTGGTTCATATTATTAGATTTAATTAAATTACTTATTTTAAAAAAATAACAATGCAAAGAATAATTAACATCAACCAAACCAATAAGATTGAGTGGCACAGGCAATGATACAAATGCGTAGGATAGAATATTGTTTTTCCCGTCATAGTACTTCACTTTGTACCTTGACACTATTCATATACTTCACTTTGAGTATCATTATCTGTGCCAAACATAGTACTACCTCCCTTTCTTATTGATCTACTCACTTTGTACCTTGATACTATTCATATACTTCAGTACTTGGAGTATCATTTGTGATTTATATCTAAGGAAAAATATAGTCATGTGTGATCTTGTTAGATTTGTCTCAACATAAAATTTCTAAATATAAAGTTTTTTATAATTTTTACTTGTTCATAATTAAAGACAATATCTATACTAATATATTAAAAGGCGTTCCTAAACAAGGAACGGTGCCACGTGGCGCTCTCCTTAGGAGGGTTTCACTCCATGTAATCCACATACAATAAAAAAAAATAGAAATTGCGTAGTATAAGGTTTGATTCCATAACCTCAAGAATATATACTAAAGTTTTAACCACTAGACCAGGTAATATTTAGTGTTATCATCTGATAAATATAATATTAATAAATGAAAATTTTTCTTACCCGAGGCGTAGTCAGAGCCTAATAACTAATTAATGGTCACTGCTTGGCGTTGATAAGCATGAAAGTCAAACTATGTACATTAAAAAGAAACATAGTATAAAATTATTATTATTCGTAAAAGTAGGAATATAAATAAGTACAAGAAGTATACTATTTATTTTTGGCAAATAAGTATACTATTATACATTAATAGAAAAGTTTCAAGAAGCTAGCTAGGCTAGCAATTTGATCATGCACGGATAACATTGCTTTTATTATTGGGGATTCCTTTATTATAGCTAACTACTTTAAGTCACCAGGGACCAAACCAAATGAATCCAACAATACGTGAAGTCGTGAACACAGGCTCGACCGGTTGGATTCGGGAATACTACTCAAGGAACACTAACATCAATAACGTCACCAGCGCCAAGGGCACCCAAGACATCAGACACGGCGTTACCAATGCCCTCAAAGGCCCCGCCGACGCTGCCAACGATCTGACCAACGCTGCTAAGCATTCCGCGAACTAGCAGGGGGGCATCCCGTATTCCATCGACACTAACATAAGTATAATTTTTGTTGCTAAAATCAGTGAGAGCATGAGTAAGATTACCACTACTTTTATTCTTAGTAACACTCACCATGTTCCTAGCTCCAAATGCAGACTGGCTGCAGATCACCAATAGTAAAACAACGAATACAACAAAGCACCTTGCCATTTTAATTCTATATCTCTCTTTATTATTGCTTGGTTGATCAGAGTTTGAACTTTGATGTGTATATATATATATATATATATAGAGAGAAAGAGCCGTCCTTAAGCTACATTGTTAATTATCAAGGGTTGTTCAATCAAAAGTACGTGATCAATTTGAATTAGGATACACATTACTGCATGTATTATGTGATATATGCAGCCACAGCTCAGCTGATTTGCTACTACTCATCATAATTGGATAGTTTGATTGGATAAATCGGATTCTCTCCCATACTTCTTTAGCAAGTAATTAATACTCCATGTATAAGTACAACCACCATGAAATTTCATAATCACTACTATTATCTGGTAGAGATCATATACATATTATTGTATCGCACTTGTCTGATAAGATATAATAATGTCACGTTATTCATTGATTATTTTAAATGATGGCACACTATGTTACCCGGTTTCGTGTACGAAAGTTGGGTATGGGTGCGTGTATGAGTGTCTAACGCGATGTAAATTTTTAGTATTCAAAGACTTAGGCTATGTTCAGTTCACCTTATTTTTGCTTATTTCAGATCAGATCAGATCAGAAAAAATAAGTTCAGATCAGATCAGATCAGTTCAGATCAGATCAGATAAGTTCAGATTATGCTTATATTTAAAAACTTATTATTATTATTATCATCATGATTATTGTGATTATTAGTATTACTAATGCTATTATTGTTATTGTAATAATAATTATTATTGTTGTTGTTGTTGTTGTTGTTATTATTATTATTATTATTATTATTATTATTATTATTATTATTATTATTATTACTATTACTATTTACTAGTACATTTGTTCAAAAAGATTATTATTGTTGTCGTTGTTGTACTTATTAATTATTAATATTGGTAATTATTATTAATGTCGTTGCTATTATTATAAATGTCATTGATATCATTATTTGAAGCTATTTGTGTTCAAGAAGAAGAATGTTCTTTTGGCATTTATAAGTGTTCTTTTTTATATTTATTCTAATTAAAAATTTTGATATGTGATGTTCTTTTTTATGTTGTACATGTAACGAACATGACAATAGTATATGATATTTTTTAAAACAATTTTGATAGAATAATATAAATTATATATTACTAGTTTATATAAAACATGAGTAGCATGAGATAACCTAATGGTGTTGTCATCACGTTCAAAATTTTCCCTACAAAGGATTTCAACTTATCTTTAAAAACAAAGTTTATATAGAACAAGACAACGATATAAGAAGAATATCTAACCATTTTGTTCAAGATCATATGATTATATATATTTATAGGTTTATTTATAATAAAAAAGAACAATTTATTGATATAACAAAGAACATGTTGTTAGTTAAATCCAAACATGTCATCAATATAAAAATAACATCTATCTTTTATTTTTAAAATGTGTTCTTTAAATAGATCTTGTATGCTCTTTCAGTATATGTTCTTTTTTTAATATCATTATATGTTCTTTTCATTACTACCTAAATTCTTATTATTAACGGACCTTGAACATGAGTGTTCTTTTATTTTTAATTTTTTTGGGCCCCTTTCGGGAATCCCGTGGTAAGATGAATTTTTTCTGGGCTGCCCTCGCACAGGGTCACTCACCTAAAGACCCAACCAGCCCCAACCCCCCTCCCCCACCTACAACAATATTGAAATATATGCTTCCACCAAGATTTGAACCTTGGTCTCCCATGTAGAGGTAAGAAGCCATACCATTGGACCCAAGATTCCTTAGTCTTTTATTTTTAATTGTATGTTCATATACTAATGTGCTCTTTTTCAAAAAAAAAAAACTAATTATTATTATTATTATTATTATTATTATTATTATTATTATTATTGTTGTTGTTGTTGTTGTTGTTGTTGTTGTTGTTGTTATTATTGTTATTATTATTATAATATTATTTATATTATTATTATAATATTATTTATATTATTATTATAATATAATTATTATTACTTCCTCCGTTCCATTTTAAATGAAACGTAGGGCCTTGGCACGGGGATTTAGAATAGGAGAGAGATAGAGAGAAAAAAAAAGAAGGGACCCATGTGATGAGGAGAGAGATAGAGAGAAGTGAATACCAAATAAGGTAACGTTTCACTTATTTTGAAAGGCCTAAAATAGTAAGTGTTTCATTTAAAATGGAACGGAGGAAGTATTATTATTATTATTATTATTATATTATTATTATTATTATTATTATTATTATTATTATTATTATTATTGAAAGTTGTGCATAGTAATAAAATATACTCCCTCCGTTTCATTTTAATTTACTCACTTCACTTTGGGGGAGAACCAAGGAGGAAGCACAAAAGTATGAGAGGGAAAATGAAAAGGTGGAGAGAGAAACTGAAAAGTGAGAGAGAGAAAGTTAAAAGTGGGTTAAAATATTAAAAAGTGGATGACATGGGTGGAAAAAGAGGAGAAAGTAGATGTGACATGTAACCTAAAATAGAAAAAGCAACAGTGTGTAGATTAAAAAGAAACAAACCAAAAAGGAAAGTGTGTAGATTAAAAAGAAACGGAGGGAGTAGTAATAGTAATACTAGTAATGAAATACAAAGTAATAATAATATTAGTAATAATATGTTTTTTAAAAGATAAGTTTAGATCAGATCAGATCAAATCACATCACATCACATCAGATCAGTTCAGATCAGAAAAAATAAGTTCAGATCAGATCAGTTCAGATCAAAAAATTTCAGGTGAACTAAACATAGCCTTAGTACATCCCAATTCCCACATTGGAGAGATAAGAGAGAGAGTTACCTAGTATATATATGAGTTCACAACTACAATAATACGAGGTCTTTTGGGAAGGAGTCCAAAAACAAATTTGTGCGAGATTGGTCCAAAGTGGACAATCATACTAATGATGGAGTTGTAGCACTCATGGGCCCTACAAACGGTATCAAAGCTGATGGTGGACCCCATGGTTGGCTATGGACCTGGCAATCGGACCAATCGGATCGGATTCAGAGCAGACCAATTCAGATCGGGTCGTTTTCGGATCAAGTTACATTCGGACCGGGGCCGGGCCGTTCCGGTTTGGGTCATCGTTCGGGCTATTATTTCGGATCGGTTCGGTCCAGATTTCGGGTTATGGTTTCAGATCATCAGATCGGATTTTGGATTGGACAAGAAAGATTTTGAGCTTTTTTAGTAGGGTAAGGTTTGTCCTATGTAGATAAATTTTATTCTATACTAATCTTTTGAGTTATTAATTATTCTATTAGTAGCCCTTTTATTGGATATTAATTGTTTAGTAGTTAGTACTCCCTACATTTTTAAAAATTATTCCGTCTAACTATTTGAGTATTCGTTACATATACTTACATGAAATTCTTCCAAAGTTTTGCACCAGTGGCCAATGATAATTTTTTTTATATAAAAAAACGGATAAGTTTCGGGTACTTCGGATCAAAGCCTGCTCGAACCCGATAATTTCAAATCGATTTACCTTCGGGTCGGGACGGTTTCGTATCGGATAAGACCATATCAGATCATTCGGATGAGTTTCGGACCAAGATTATTTCAGACCAGGCCGGGTCGTTTCGGATTCGGATCAAGGTTCAGACCCAGATCGGACCACGAATCGGATATTTCAGACCGAATATTCGAATCAGGGCCAACTTTGCCAGGTCTAGTTGGCTACCTTGTGATAGAAAATTTGTGCTTGTTCTTGTTTAAACCAACATTAATTCCTAATAAGTGGTATCAAAGCTAGGTTATTACTAGTATTGAGTCTGTAATTCGTAACAATTTTTAGATTAGGTATGGTGCATGTATGAGTGTCTATAGATTGAGTATGGGTGCATGTATGAGTGTCTAATGCGATCGTATTCCTAGACTTAGATGAACTAATATTCTATAATTTTATTTATTTATTTATTGGATACATGGAGGTCAAAGTGGTGCAAGGTACATAAAAGAAAATAACAGTTACTAAGTCATTGTATAAGCCCTTATACAACAAGCACTAGATTGCCATTAATGGCCATAGCTACTAAGCCATTTGAATGATATTAGAAAGGAAAGCAAGAATATCCTAATTCTTAGGAAGCTTATGGCAGTGGCAAAAAAAACTTTTGAAATATATTGTATATATTGCAAATCTGATAGTATAATAAATCTTTATAAGATATTAGAACTTATTGAATCTTATTATATAAGGATTTGGAACTTACTGAAATTTATTATATAAAGTTCTAGAATTTATCAAAACTTTGAAATTTTTAACTTGGTTGAGACCGTCTTAGTTACTGAGATGAATTTTTGCCTAATTCAATTTACGTTTGTTACTATTTTATGCATATTTGTTCTCAATTCATACATATTTGTTATTAGTTTATGCATAGTTCACATCAGTTTATACATATTTCATATCATTTTTTAGTTTAAGAATATTTCATATCAAGTTATACGTAATGTTTATTTGTTTATGCGTATACTACATGTATATTTCCATTTAGATCTATTTGGTTATAAGAAAAATGGTTTAAAAGCAAAAACAATTATCTGACGTTTTCAACTGGACTAAACTAGATTTGCACCACTCAAGGCAAAAAGTTTAGATTGGATTGATTTGGACTACTGAAAAGTTCATATTGGATTTTGACTTAATTTCTCGAGTCCAAAAAAATTTGAGACTTGACAAAATTCAATTAAGTCCATCCAATTTATACTTCTATAAATTACTACTTGCATTACCACTTTGCCAATCTATAATTATCCAGTTACATCTATGACTATGTATGTCACTATGTTGATTTCTGTTGGACATACTGGATCAGCTGAGTTACTATAGCATTCAAGCCCAATCAATGAGCCCAAGACCAAAGCACTTCAAGCTCCAAAACAGTTGTTGATGTCGTGCCTCATCAATTTGTTATAACAAACTATGGCAGCTCAACAACTAAAAAAGAACTTCGTTGTTGGAAAGTTGTAGACTTGTAGTATTGTCATACTCTTACCTTGTTATAACAAACTATGCTAGAAGTAAATGAAGCTAACTTGACACAAAAACTTAAATAGTAATATTAGTCTATTCATTCAAACATTTTAACAACCATGATTGACAATTAAAATTACTATTCTAAATAAGAGAAAATTATTAATTCATCCTATTACTAAATGTTAAACCCTTAATCTCTATTCAATAATGGAAGAGGAGGACACCAAACAAAATTAGAAAAAAAAAAAAGAAACACATTGACTAAGGTTAAATAACAACATTTTTTTTTTTACATATTAGGGCTAGTTATGTTTCCATTTTTTTTTGACAACCAAACACAAAAATATGGAAACCACAAAAAAGTAGTTTCTAGTTTTCAATTTTCAAAATTGGCATGTTTAGTATAAATATAACTAATTTTACGTTTATTATACCACTTATAAGTTATACTATACCTTTTATATTGAATCTTCTTTTTTTGATCAGGGAAGAAAACTAGGAGGTGCCTACACAAGACACACCCCCTAAAGCAACCATAAAGGTGGTTACAACAAGCTTAAAGTACAGAAAAATATAGAAGAAAATAGAGCACTAAGAAACTCGAGTAGATGCTCCGCCGCGATAAAACACCATCTCCTCAGGCCCAACTAAAGATAACTTCGTGAAACCCTTCTCTGGGGGTAAGACAAACACCACTGAAAATGAATAAGCTCTAAATCTTCTCAAGAGAACCACAATTACTTGAGGCCACAACAATCAAAGACCAACCACAAAACTAACACCTAAAAAACAAGAACTAAAACAGACAAAAAATTAAATAAAAAACAAAGAAAAGAAAAAAAGAAAAAAAAACCAAGAAATCGCCGGAGCCGCCGCAAAAACCAGCCGACGCGAACACCGACCCACCGCGAACAAACCACCGGCGACGAGAAAACCCACGATCCACCACGAGAACGAACTAAAAAATAGAAACTCCGAAAACTAGACAAAAGGGTTAGAGAGACAAAGTCCGACTGAGGACATGATTAGACTAAATTGATAAGAACTAAGCCATAACAATGGCTAGATCTAGGAAGAAATGAAGAGAGGGGAGGCTAGGGTTTCAATTTCTAAAGAAATTGGAATTTTTTCCTTGAATAATTCTGAAATGGGTATTAATTCCTCACATGCGCCAATGTCCAAATTAATTCCATAGGTACCGTCCACGTAGGACGGCAAGCGAGATTTTTTTTTTCTACTTTAGTAAAACCACTACTCAGAATAGCGGTTTCCCCTCAAAAGCCGCTAGTTGAAGTAGCGGTTATTAGAAAAATAAACCGCTACTTGAAGAAACGGTTAATAATAATTGACCGCGACTTAGAGTCGCGGTTTACTGCTGTGCCCTCCACTATGAAGGCGAGCACCAAGTATCAGTAAACCGCTACTGGAAGTAGCGGTTCATTAAACAAAATCGCTACTTGAAGTAGCGGTTTACTGAAATCACCAAATCCGCCTTAACTCTCCCAATTTCTCCCATTTGACGATTTCATTCTCTCAAAATTCTTTTCTTCCTCTCTCTATTCCACCGCTGACGCTGGAGCTCAGCGCTCAATCGCCGCTGATGCCGGAGCTCAGGTACCAGCTGCCGCGTGACCGCGCTTCATCCCTGATAGCCGCCGCTGACGCCTCACCGCTGCCGACTGCGCTTCGCCACTGACTGGTTAGTATTTTTATTTTTTTTAATTTAATTTGCTTAGCATGTCATATTTGGTTATGCAAAGCTTTCTTAGTGTTGTTAGATGGCAATTGTTTGGTTTGATTAGTTTAATCTAGTATTTTACATGATTTAGCATTTTGTGATGGTTGATTTTGCATGAATGGGAAGGTCATATATTGATGAGATTGGTTGGTTAAAAATGGTGTACGTTGAGCATTTTGTGATGGTTGATTTTGCATAAATTGTTGTGTTTAGGTTGCAAATGCTATTAGTATAGGTTAAGAATGATGTTCATATTGTTTTAATGTGTAGAATAAGTATAACTTGAACATTGTGTTTTTTATATGTAGAATATGGAACAACCTAAATATCCTTTATACCTTTATTGGAATGGTGAACTATCTCAAAATGACGTTGATATTGTGTATAGAGGTGGAAGGAAAAAAAATTGTTCATCAATTCTGGTATGAGGTTTCAAGAGATTCTGAATAAGGTGTATGATCACTAGGGGAAAAAAAAGGAAGGGCTGCGCTGGAAGGGCTGCGGTTTTAAAGAAAAACGCAGCCCTTCTTGAATGAAGGGCTGCGGTTAACAAGAAATCGCAGCCCTTCATACTGTATGAAGGGCTGCGGTTTTGAGGCTAACCGCAGCCCTATTAGTGAAGGGCTGCGTTTTTTAAAAAACCGCAGCCCTTCATAAACGAAGGGCTGCGGTTTTTTAAAAAACGCAGCCCTTTATGGGCTTTTTAAAAAAAAATTTGAAACGAATTCGCGGGCTTAAAATGTTAAGCGGGCTAGGGTTCCTCACAATTTCCTCTCCCTCATTCTCTCTCCTCTCTCACGTCCTCCCTTCTCCTCCTTCTCTCTCACATCCTCAGCCTCCCTCCTTCTCCTCCTCCCTTCACCCTCCTTCTCTTTCACCCTCCCCTTCTCTCTCCTCTCTCACGTCCCTTGTTTTCACTCTCTCTCTTTCAGCGGCAGCAATGGCCGGTTCACATCACCTCGAGTTCACAGCGGCAATGGCCAGAATTTCGGACTTCACAGCGGCGGGGAAGTTGCCAGAAATCACCTCGTCTTCAGCGATAGTTGCCAGAATTTCGGAGTTCTCTTCGTCCTCCTCGTTCGTCCTCTTGGTTCGTCCTCTTGGTTCGTCGTTCGTTCACCCTTGCCGTGCCTTGCCGTGCCTTGCCGCGCAGGTGCTGTTCTTCCTCGTCGTCGAACTCCGATAGCAATTCAACAAGTGATAAATTTATGTAATTTCAGATTTATAATTTCTTGATCTTTGTTTTGATTAATGTTTATGTAATTTCAGATCTATAATTTCTTGATCTTTGTTTTGATTAATGTTTATGTAATTTCAGATCTATAATTTTTTCTCTTTTGTATTTTCGTTTGCTTTTTTTTCATTTTTGTTTGTTTTTTTTCATTTTCTTGCCGTTTTTTTTTTTCATTTCGTTCTTTTTTTTCATTTTCGGTCTTTTTTTTTCATTTTCGTTCTTTTTTTAATTTTCGTTCTTTTTTTTTTTAATTTTCGTTCTTTTTTCATTTTTGTTCTTTTTTTTCATTTTCAGATCTATAAATTTCTACTGTTCTTGTTGATTTCCCCGTTGTAAATTTCTTGATATATTTAGGAGTTAAAAAATGACAAAAAAATTAAAATTTTTTTTTTTATTTTTTTGGGTCAAAAGGGCTGCGGTTTTGACCAAAACCGCAGCCCTTTGTACAAAGAAGGGCTGCGTTTTAGGCCCAAAACCGCAGCCCTTCCAATATGGAAGGGCTGCGTTTTTGGGCCTCAACCGCAGCCCTTCGTTGTGAAGGGCTGCGGTTTAAAAACGCAGCCCTTCACTTTTAGTGAAGGGCTGCTACGGAAAGGTCTGCAGGCCAAAAACGCAGCCCTTAGGGCTGTTTTGACCGCAGCCCTTCCGTTTTTTTCCACTAGTGGATGTAGTTGGTTGTGATCGTATGTATGTGGAATTGAATTTGTTTATGAGATATCTGATGCCGTGGAAATATGTGCCAATTGCACTAGAGGATGACGAGTCACTAAATGCTATGTGGCTTTGATAAGTGACATTTATGTCACTTTTAGGGGTAGTTTTTAGATTATTTTTGTAATTTATTTTTATTTATTTCATCTATTTTGCCTTTTTTTTCTCCCTTTTACATTTTGTAGCTTAAATTATTTATTTAGTGATTTTTTTTTAGTTTTTAGCTCTTAATTATGTAGTTATTTATTTCCTTTGATTTATTAATTTTATAGATTAATTGTTTTGGTTTTCGTGTATAGTTTTCTATTTTTATTTCCTTTTAACTTTCATTTTTATTTCTTATATGTCATTTCTCCCACTGTATATTGGTTTTGGTTATTGGTGAGCGTTTTGGAGTTGCGAGATTCAAAGATAGAGTTATTTTCGGAGTTATAATGCAAAACTTCTCCTACACCACAACATTCTCTTATCCAACACCACACTATGTTTACAGCAAGCATACCCACTCTGCTCAACCTAAGCTACACCACTCTCACAAGCAGCGCATAACTCCTTCCCATCTACTCCATTATCCTACACCACATCTTCCCCTATCCTACACCACACACAAGCAGCCCATAGGAGCTACAACAGCTCCACTGTTAAAAATTCACCAACTCTCTCTCTCTCCTAGCTAGCTTCTAGATGAATGCTCCTTGTCAAAAATTACAGCATGATGGAGTCAATTATTACCAACTCAATAAATGCATAGAGTAGATAAATTTACTAGCTAGGTTCACCACCCTCTATATTGTAGCCCAACTTAGTAGAAAAATGTAGTAGGATGTGTGAAAGCCACATTATGAGCAGTAGATCATGGTAGTATAAATAGAGGCTTTGGTTACCCATTGGTAGTGTGCCCAGCCTTGTGAGTTGTGAAGTAGTAGTACTAAGTATTAGTATTACGAGAGCTAGTTTGTGAGTGGAAAATTGTTATAGAGTGAGTTTATCAATTTCATGTAAGAGTGTTCTACATTAAGATAATATAAGTGTGTTTTAGTGTTTACATTTGAGCAACTCTTTAATTGTTATATCCACTTATTTGTTGTTAATCTTTCCACATTATTACCCCTAAATATCTTACAATTGGTATCAAGAGCCATTCGTTCCGTTAAATTTTTTGGGACCATTTTTGGCAAATTATCGGTCGGGGACCGATATATCGCAGTAGTATAGTCAAAATATTTTAGGCTATCTTAACGATCGGGGACCGTATAGTGAGGTGATTTACCATTAGTGCACAGTTTGGGACTGTGAAGCTTATTGGTCGGGGACCAAGCTTACTTGTGTATTGCCGGGCAACACCAAGTCACAAATGGCGGATATTGCTAGTTCATCTAGTAATATTGAGAAACTCAACAATGGAAATTACAGTACGTGGAGCACACGTATGCAATTCTATTTGTTGGGACAAGATCTTTGGGGTATAGTCGGTGGTAGTGAAGTTACAATACCAACCGATCCAGAAAAGTTAAAGAAGTGGAAGATTAGGGCCGGAAGAGCCATGTACGTGCTAGCAGCAACCGTCGAGGACGAGTTGCTATACCGCATCAAGGATGCGAAAACACCCAAGGAGGCGTGCGACACCCTTGCAGCTCTGTTCTCTAAGAAGAACGATGCTCAACTTCAGCTTCTCAAGAATGAGTTGTTGTCGATCCAGCAGAACAACATGACGGTGAATCAGTATTTCACCAAAGTCAAAACTTTGTGTGAACAAATCACAAAGTTAGATCCTGAAAATCCTATCACAGAGACAAGGATGCGCAGGATTATTGTCCGCGGTTTAAAGCCTGGATATAGTAGTCTTATCACAGCGATCCGAGGTTGGGCTACACAACCATCTCTAATTGAGTTGGAGAATGTGTTGGCCAACCAGGAGGCTCTAGAAAATGAGATGTCTGGAGTTTCCGTCAAGGATGAAGAGAAAGCTCTTTTTGGCAACAAGAAGTCAAATAAGGGAGGTGATAAGACAGGCGAGTCAAGTAATCAACCTGGCAAGTCAAACACACAGTTAGGGGGATTCAGAAAAGGACAACGTAGAGGCGGCTTCCATCGAGGGGGAGCTCGACATACAAGATCAACAAAAAGACGAGAAGGAAGGGAAAAATCAAACACGACGAGATGTCGTGTGTTATAACTGCAAGAAGAAGGGACACTATGCTCGAGACTGTTGGTCTAAACCAGCAGAAGGGAATGCTGCAACTTCGGTGGAGCATGAAAGCCGAAGTGAAGTCGAGTGGGATGCACAAGCATCCTACGCAGTTGAAGTGGAACAGATCTTCGACATGGAGGTAGTGTCACCCAGCAGCACGAAGCCAGAGGAAGCTGCACTTGTCGTAGTCAACGATAAGATGATCAATTACAAAGATGATTGGATCATCGATTCTGGTTGCTCCAATCATATGACTGGAGACAAAGAGAAATTTCTGAGCATGTCCGAGTACAAGCGTGGTCGAGTTGTAATAACAGCAAACAACTCAGAATTGCCAATAACCCATATTGGCAAGGCAGTGGTGATTCCACGATTTAGCAACAAGCAAGTTCAGCTGGACAATGTCTACCATGTTCCTGGTATGACAAAGAACATGTTGTCAGTTTCACAACTGACAGCATCCGAAAACCATGTTGTTTTCGGGCCTCGTGACGTGAAGGTGTACAAGACGATGGAAGGAAATTCTTCTCCTATATTGGAGGGACGACGTCTTGAATCAGTCTACGTAATGTCTGCTCAAACGACATATGTAGACAAGGCGAGGAAAAATGAGACAACTGATTTATGGCATGCACGCTTGGGTCACGTGAGCTACAACAAGCTCAAGGTGATGATGAAGAAGTCGATGCTCAAGGGTCTTCCTCAACTAAATGTCAAGGAAGATATAGTTTGCGCTGGATGTCAATTTGGTAAAGCACATCAACTTCCATATGAAGATTCAAAGTTCAAATCGAAGGAACCTTTGGAGTTGGTTCACTCAGACGTGTTTGGTCCAGTAAAGCAACATTCGGTGAGTGGCTTACGCTACATGATCACCTTTATTGATGATTTTTCAAGATATGTCTGGGTCGATTTCATGAAAGAGAAATCTGAAGCATTTGGCAAGTTTAAGTTGTTTAAGGAAACAGTAGAAAAAGAAGTTGGTGGTAAAATTCAGTGTCTACGTACAGACAACGGAGGAGAGTATACATCCAGATAATTCTCCCAATACTTGCAAGATTGCAAGATCCGACGCCAGCTCACTTGTCCAAATACTCCACAGCAAAATGGAGTAGCTGAAACAAAGAATCGACATCTTGCAGAGACATGTAGAAGCATGTTACATGCCAAGAACGTGCCACCACGTTTTTGGGTTGAGTGTATGAGGACAGCGACACATGTGACAAATCGATTACCTCAGGCGAGACTAGATTTTGTCTCACCTTTTGAGAAGCTAAGAAAGATGAAGCCAGCAGTGAGCCATTTTCGAGTTTTCGGATGTGTTTGTTACGTCTTTGTTCCTGAGAATATGCGTAGTAAGTTTGATAAAAAGGCTTTTCGTTGTATCTTTGTGGGATACGATGATCAGAGGAAAGGTTGGAGGTGTTGTGATCCAACAACTGATAAATGTCACGTGTCACGAAATGTGGTGTTTGATGAAGCATCATCTTGGTGGTCACCACAAGCTGTATTATTGCCAGACTCGAAGGAGATCGAGGAAAAGCTTCAAGAAAAGATGGACGAGAAAGACGAAGGTCAGTCTAGTCAAGATGGTGGTAGTCGTGAGATTTAGATATTTCAACCTACATCAACAGAAAGAGAGAAAAGTCCATGGCAAACAGGAGCACATCATAGAAATACTGAAGAAGAAAGGCCAAGTCAAACTGAAGATTTTGAAGAAGAAGAACCTCACCCAGTACTACGCAGGTCTACAAGGCAGAGAAAGCCAAATCCAAGATTGCAAATGCTGCAATGGTTGAGGATGTAAAAGAGCCAAGTAGCTATGATAAGGCAGCTCGAGGCAGAGATTGGAGGAAAGCCATGGAAGAAGAAATTGAAGCTCTGCACCAGAACGAGACATGGGAGTTAGTGCCAAAACCTCGAGAAGTTCAACCTATTTCTTGCAAATGGGTATACAAAGTGAAGACTAAACCTGATGGTACCATTGAAAGGTACAAGGCACGACTGGTAGCTCGAGGATTTTCTCAGCAATATGGGCTAGATTACGATGAAACATTTAGTCTAGTTGCCAAGATTACTACAATTCGTGTTTTACTAGCACTTTAAGCTAGTAATTCTTGGAAGCTCTGGCAGATGGATGTCAAAAATGCATTTCTACATGGTGAGTTGGATAGAGACATCTACATGGATCAACCTAAGGGGTTCGAGAGTCAGTCTTATCCACACTATGTATGCAAGTTGAAGAAGGCACTTTATGGCTTGAAGCAGGCACCACATGCCTGGTATGGAAAGATAGCGGAGTTTCTGTTACAGGGTGGTTATTCTGTAGCACCAGCTGATTCGAGCTTATTTGTGAAAGCTCAAAATGGAAAGTTGGCAATAGTTCTTGTATATGTGGATGATCTTATCATCACAGGAGATTTTGAAGAGGATATTGAACAAACAAGAGCTAATCTTTCAGTACGATTTCAAATGAAGGAGCTCGGAGAACTAAAACATTTTCTTGGTCTTGAAGTGGAGCAGACTAAGGATGGGATATTTCTATGCCAACAGAAATATGCCCGTGATCTTCTAGAAAAATATGGAATGGTCGATTGCAAGCCTATGTCAACTCCAATGGAGGTTAATGCAAGGTTATGTTCAGTCGAAGGCAAAGATCTAGAAGATGTGACCATGTATAGACAGTTGGTGGGAAGTCTTATCTATCTCACGTTATCCAGACCAGATATTGCTTATGCAGTGAGTGTGATTAGTCGGTTTATGCAAAAACCAATGAAACGTCACCTGGAGGCAGTACGACGGATATTAAGGTACGTGAAAGGGACCATTGACTATGGAATCCTGTACCGCAATGATAAAGAGTTTGAAGTTGTCGGATACTGTGATGCTGACTATGCTGGTGATCTTGACACACGTCGGTCAACTACTGGTTATGTATTTAATCTGGACTCTGGAGCAGTCTCTTGGTGTAGTAAGAGACAACCAACAGTGTCATTGTCAAGTACAGAAGCATAATATCAAGCAGCGGCTATGGCAACACAAGAATGAGTGTGGTTGACGCAATTACTCAAGGATCTGCATCAACAAATTGATCGGGGAATCAAGTTATCTTTGTGATAATCAATCGCGATACGTTTAGCGGAGAATCCCGTTTTTTACGCAAGGACAAAACATGTAGAGGTACATTATCATTTTGTTCGAGAGGATCTTGGAGGACCAAAGTTTGAAAAGTTTCGAAAACAACTTGGTATGACCTCGAGACTTACTCTTAGAGAGAGTAGTCGTTGAGGGGGAGTGTTAAAAATTCACCAACTCTCTCTCTCCTAGCTAGCTTCTAGATGAATGCTCCTTGTCAAAAATTACAGCATGATGGAGTCAATTATTACCAACTCAATAAATGCATAGAGTAGAAAAATTTACTAGCTAGGTTCACCACCCTCTATATTGTAGCCCAACTTAGTAGAAAAATGTAGTAGGATGTGTGAAAGCCACATTATGAGCAGTAGATCATGGTAGTATAAATAGAGGCTTTGGTTGCCCATTGGTAGTGTGCCCAGCCTTGTAAGTTGTGAAGTAGTAATACTAAGTATTAGTATTACGAGAGCTAGTTTGTGAGTGGAAAATTGTTAAAGAGTGAGTTTATCAATTTCATGTAAGAGTGTTCAACATTAAGATAATATAAGTGTGTTTTAGTGTTTACATTTGAGCAACTCTTTAATTCTTATATCCACTTATTTGTTGTTAATCTTTCCACATTATTACCCCTAAATATCTTACATCCACCATTTAGTTCCCTCACAGCACCAAACAACCCCTCCAATGAGCACCAAAAGCCAGCATCACCATAACCACCCTCACCTCACTAAATCCTACAACACCACAATAATACCACCTCGCTCAGCCCACGACACAGCGCGGGCGCGCCGTGTAATCTGTCGCGGGCGCGCTGGCCTCTTTTTTCGCGTGGCATAATGTTTAGAATACCCTGAAATTCACACAGCGCGGGCGCTCCGAAACGTTGTACGGAATTAATGATCTTAAACGGCTGAGATTTATTTTGATATCCAAAGGTGCGATGTTGATGGAGATGCAAATTAGACGACCATGATTTGTTCGGCGATAATATTAATGGATGTTGATGATGATAGATGCGGGGAGGATGATAGCGTTGGTGTTGAGTAGTGAGGATGTACTGATGCGGCGAAGTGGTAGCAGCGAAGAAGAAGATAGAAGAAAGTAGGGGGTCTGATGTTTTGGATTTTTTGGTTTTGCCTTTTTCACTTTCTTTTTCCTTTTTCTTTCTTTTCTTTACTTCACTTGTTGCTATACTTCAATCTCACGTGTTTCATTCCTTTTTTTTTTCTTTTTCCTTTTTTCCTTTTCCTTTGACCTTTTCCTATTTCCTTTTCCCTTTTTATTTTTCTCTTTTAATATTGGTAGGACTATTTATCAATGAGCATTTCTTACTCTCTCTCTCCTCTTTTATTGCTTTATTTTAATTTTTTCATTAGATTAGTTGTTAAATGCTTAGTTTAATTATTTGTGGGTTATTTTGTTTAGTTTAATGTTAGATTAATGTTTAGTATCATGTTATTAGTTGTTAATTTCTCTAAAGTTTTCATTTTTATGTTTATGGAGTAGTTTGTTGGTTAGGGTTTGGGTGAAAACTCTCATTAAAGTTATGAACTTTGCACTCTTTTTGGGGGTCTAATTTGGTTGATGGGTCTAAATGAACTGTTGGGGTTTTTATTGGTAGTTTTTGTGGTTGGCCTCCATTGAAACTTAAATGCTAGTCACTTCAATGAAGGATTGAAAGATGAAATTGAAGAGTTGACTCCCCATATGTTCACTTAGTTAGACTTGCATGAAAATAGGGGTTTTAGCTAAGGGGTTTAATTTGTCATCTTGTCAATCATGTTCTTGTGTTGGAGTTTTGGTGCATGAAAATAGACTTTAATCCTCAACTCAAGTAGCCCTTTTTAGCTTGAAATAGTAATTAGGGATTTAAGAGATGACCCCCTTTTATCCATTGCTATTGTTATCCCCCTTCCTGTTTGTTGAAGTTCATGATTGAATTGAGTGGTGAATCCCCTATCCTAGTCCCTCTAATAAACCTTTGTTCTTTGCTTGATTTAGTTCTCTTTAGTTAGTTCTTACATAGTATAAAAACCCAAATTTCAATCAACATTGTCTTAGCCTAGCTTAACATTTTCAGTTATCACCCTTAGTCCTTGTGAAAGAATGACCCTTGCTTGCCATTGTACTTAAGTTAGTGGTTAGTTAGGTAGTTTGATTTAGGATTTTTGTCCAACGACCAAAATTTCTATTATCAGGCTTTCAGTGACACAAGCGTCAGCCATGGCAATGGAGGTGTACATTGAACAAGTTCCCAAGGAGATAAATCTCCAAAGTAATGTGGGTGATGTTCCAACGATGGACTTTAGGGATAGCATGTAAGTACCGGCATCGGCTCCTAGTATGCAATTTGAATCATTTACTAGCATGTTGTCAGACCTAAATTATGTGAATGAGCACATGAATGAGTTCAGTTCTCCTGGTTCGTCTCCCCACTTACCATCCACATTCCATCTTGATACTCTAGATCGAAATGATGTTGATTTTTTGGGAAATGAGGAGGAGCATGTGGATTTTGATAAGGAGGGGGACGATGATGCAAAGGAAGCAGCTGACAAGGCAATTGTAACACCCCGTATTTTTATACTGTTTAGTAATTATTTATATTATTGTAGTTTCTAAAAATAAACTAGAATATTCTTTTATTAAATATATTTTACTTCTCACTAGTTGACTTTACCTTAAAAGGGGTCAAAAGTTAATTCCCAAATTCCCTAGATTAAGTACCTAAGTACAATTATATTAGTATAATTATAAAGAGAGAAAAAAAAAGAGAAAGAAAGGAAAGTAAAAGAAAAGGAGAGAGTGTTAGTGTTACTTACTGCTTCCTAGTTTTTATTTCCCAAACCAAAGGAAAAGGAAAGAAAGCAAAAGAAAGAAAACAAAAGAAAGAAAAGAACGTGAAAGAGAGGAAAGGAAAGAAAAAGAAGAACGTCATCTTCGTTCTTCACCGTTCACCATCTTCTTCTTCTCTCAAAGTCTTCAACCTTCTTCCATCACCCTAGTAGCGGACATATATGCTTTATTATTTGGATTGATTGAATTTCGTCAAGAAATTGTTTCAGAGCGATAAAGTTTAGCATATTGTTACTTCGTGTCTAAGAGACTGTTGTGATAGTAAGAATGATTGAGAAAAGTTTCTGCAAAACAAGAGTTCTATACAAGGGTTATTTATTGTTGGATTTCCAATAAAGAATGATTTTAAAAGCAAGAAAATTGGCTGTGTCCATATTCAAGCGTAAGATTATTGAAGTACTCTTTGGATGAAAGTGCTTAGTGTGCTTTGATGTGATTGTCGTGGTGTCATTGATTACGTGGGAGTCATAAACTCCAAAAATACGTGCTATGAATGTTTATGGGTTAGGACACAGCCCAATGTTGATGCGACCGTTACAGTATTTTGTTTTGCCATTTGTGGTAGGCACTGCTGATTGTGAGTGTTATAATAACTTGAAGTTGAAGTTGAAGTTTTAGACGTCAAGTTGTGAATTGTTTTACGTTTTTAGGCGAGTACGCCCAACCATGTAATGGGGAGTTCATATGGTATGAGTCTTTACTTCTATTTTTAGATAAGAGATAGTACTCTCGGTTCGGGTTAGTTGTTGCTCCGCGAAAGCACTGCTTACTGGATTTGGAAATGCTTTTATGTATTGTGATTGTAACAGGTTCAGAACACCTTTTCTCATTTCGAGTTGTCCACTTTACAAAGGAAACTCCGCCTGATTTTTGAGGAAATCCTAGGATATTATTTCAAAAGCTTGTGAATCATAGTGTAGTTATGAATTCAATTCCACATTCTACGACATAGTCCAATGGGTGTACCGGTAAGAGAGTTGATTCTCAAGTTTATCGGTCCATAGGTGATCATTGAAAGGATAATTGATTGTGTTCGTAATGTATTCAATGTTTCTTAGTTACGACATCGTATTAGTAACTCTCCACATAGTGATAGTTGGAGTTCTAATTGAGACTCTCGACCAATAGATATGTAAGACCCGTAGGGTTGAGAAGTGGATAGTAAGGGTTTTGTAGTCAAACCCCCACAATGAGGAACTACTCGTAAGACAGAGGAGGTCATGTATTTTATGCGTCCCCATCTCTTGTTCATGTTATTGTTAGTTACGAGGGCGTAACTTCCTTTTTAGGGGGGTAGATTTCGTGCCAATTGGGTGTTTGGTGCTAAAAGTTGTTATGATTTCATATGTGATGTATACCTTAATGTCTAAGGTATACATAATTCGTGTATGACTAGAAGTTTTATGGTAAAGTTTTATGGTAAACCTTGTAATATGTTGCAGGTTTTACTTCTTATAGTGTGAACATTTTTAGTTGAAATGGTTGTATGTCTACAAGGGTGATCAAATGAATTGATCTATGAGGTGTTGGTTCTCATTATTATGGTCTGAATATATTAGTTGGAGTGATTGTTTGGTTATAAAGGTGATCAATTGACTTGATTTATGAGGAAGTGAATTAGTTGTCGGAGATGTTCTCCGAAATGATTTGGTTGTTGGAGATTTTATCCAGAGTGATAGTAGCTGGCTAACTTATAGAGTTAATGAGCTGTTTTCAGAAACAAGAGTATAAGTTTGATCATTTGAGTAATACTTTAAGTTTCGTGACGAAACTTATTTTAAGGGGGGTAGATTGTAACACCCCGTATTTTTATACTTGTTTAGTAATTATTTATATTATTGTAATTTCTAAAAATAAACTAGAATATTCTTTTATTAAATATATTTTACTTCTCACTAGTTGACTTTACCTTAAAAGGGGTCAAAAGTTAATTCCCAAATTCCCTAGATTAAGTACCTAAGTACAATTATATTAGTATTATAAAGAGAGAAAAAAAAAAGAGAAAGAAAGGAAAGTAAAAGAAAAGGAGAGAGTGTTAGTGTTACTTACTGCTTCCTAGTTTTTATTTCCCAAACCAAAGGAAAAGGAAAGAAAGCAAAAGAAAGAAAACAAAAGAAAGAAAAGAACGTGAAAGAGAGGAAAGGAAAGACAAAGAAGAACGTCATCTTCGTTCTTCACCGTTCACCATCTTCTTCTTCTCTCAAAGTCTTCAACCTTCTTCCATCACCTCACCGGGATTTTCACTCATTCATCTTCAACATCTCTCAGTTTTGTGGGTGTTTTGAAGAGGGAGAATTGAGTTTTTGGCTTTGCGAATTTCGGGTCGTGAATCGAATCAAAGAGCGGTTTTGGGGTTCCTTTTATAGAGTAATTTCACCCTTATTACTTCCCCTTAATCAAGTAAGATTCTTTACCATGTTTTAATTTCAGTTTTAGCTTAATTTCGAATTGGGGTTTTGTTAGTTTAGGGTTCTTGAGATAAATTGAATTGGGGGTTTTGATTTTAATTGTTTGGGATGATTAATTGAATGAATAGATGTTTACTTAGGTGTTTAGTAGTTAGTTTAGATTAATGGATTGTTAAATAAACTTGTTGTTCAAAGAAATTTGTGGTGAAGTTCGTAGGAATTACCCGTCAGTTCGTAAAAGGCAGTTTTAAGCAATTTCTGGGCATTTTTTAGCAAAAATACTATTTCACAAAAGTTGTTCGTATCGAAATTTTACTCAGGATAAGATCAATAAACGCTTGATTTGGATATCGTAGGAGGAAGTTATGTCCATTTTAAGTTTCTCTTTGAAATAGATAAAAAGTATAGTTAGTTTCGAATGTTTTAAATTTCCATGTTTTCTTATGAAGGTTTAATTAATGGACTTTGAGTGTCTAAAGTATAACATGAATATTAATGTTGATTTAGTATAAACAAAGAGAGATTTTTATAAAACTAGAGTTAGTTAAAGCTCATTACTAGTTAGCCAAGTCTATTATTATTTATTGAATACATATATGTTATTATGTAGCTTTCGGGTTCACTAAAGAGTCGTTTTGGAGATGATTGTTTTGATGTGATTCGTAAGAGGTAAGATTATTTACTCAAATCTTTAATAGTTATGAGAAAAGTCTACAAAAGATAACTTTCATTATTACGAGAAAAGATTATAAAGGTATGTATCTCTCTTGAGTTGAGATTGTTTTGATTAGGAGGATGTTCCTCCTAATACGTATAGTTGATTTTGAATAGGAGGATGTTCCTCCTAATACGGATAGTTGATTTTGAATAGGAGGATGTTCCTCCTAATACGAATAGTTGGTTTTGAATAGGAGAATGTTTCTCCTAATACAAACAGCTTTGTTTTCAAATCTTGAATTACGTAATAGTTACGAAAGAGATTTATGAATAGTTTTATGTTTTCGAAACGGTTGGGATTGCCTTTGAGGCGTCTCAAGGAATTGGAACTTTGTCGAGATGTTCTCGACGTTTCGAATAGTTGGGGGTACGTTGATCGGTACCTCGAACTTAGATCTTTTGCTACGGTTTGGCCGTATGTAGGGTGTGCACACTAGGGGTCTTTGTCTAATAGTTATCCGGAGGGCCTAGCTAGCCCAAAGGCAAGGAAAGTTTGTTCCATTCCATAGATTTCATAACTCCCTCTTTGTGAGGGTAAAGGAAAGAAAGGATTTGATTTTGGAAAGGAATACAAGAAAAGGTTTGGAAAGAAAGGATTTGTTTTAAGGAAAATAAAGAATGAATTTGATTTAGAAAGGAATACAAGAAAAAGGTTTTATAAAGCTTGCTACTTATTATTTTGATTTGAAAGAAGATGATTTGTAGGATATATTATTATCCTACCCTGCATATATGTTTGGCTTTCTTGTATGAATCTTGCTCGGCCGGTTTGGCCGATACTACATGCCCGATATGTGCGGTACATGAAGATCCTACATGTTGGGTGTGGGGTGTGGGCCGAGAGCGACGTTCCACCAACTTTTACTAGTTAAAGTTATAGTTTTTTTTTTTTATCCGCCGCACTATTTATCATTTTGGGATTTAAGGTTGTAATAGTTTAAATTAAGTTTTATTTTAGTTTTGGTGCGAGGTAGTTCTTCCTAGCGATTATTCTCGTAATAATCGTGGAATAACACGTTTGGATTTCGAGTAGTTAACCAAGAATTTCATTGGTATTTGAGCTGGGTGGAGTTGTTGAGAATTTGGAATATGGATTGCTGTTTTGTTGAAATAGGTTTATAATAATTCGGACACCAAGTCCTAAATTAAATTTTAGGCAAATCCATATTTCAAACGGAGCTCGCCGAAATTTCGTAGAATTTTAATATTATTTAGTTTAGATAGTAACTCGAAATTCCGGGGTGTTATAGTTGGTATCGAGCCAACGGTTCGAGGTTATGGCTAGAGCCTAGAGTTGAGCTTAGAGTGGTCTAGAGGATGAGCCACCAGTTTAGAGCCCAAGGTGTGGGTCCTTAGGTTGGCCCTAGATGTTATTCTTGAGTTGTGCCCTAGGATTGAGACCTAGAGTTGTGACCATCGGTTTAGAACCTGTCGGGATCTCCAAATTTCCTTGTTATTTTGAAAATATGGTTTTAGGAGAAAATACCTCTCCCTACGTGGATTGTTCATCACCATTAAGACCACCAGCGGCCGGGGTGCGTGTTAATGATGAAGAATAATGTACGAAAGTTTTAATCATTGTTTTGATTGGAAGTTGGATCCATCCCTACCTTGAGGTAGATTTTGTGGTCTAGTAGGTTGTGCCAAGAGTTGTAATCTTGAGGTTGTAACCTTAAGTAAGACTAAATAAATGAGGTATTAAAATTTGAAAAGCCGAGGTAAGATTGAGATATGGGAAGTAAGGGATTACATATGGTAGTTGTTGTAGATCCCTCTTATGTGGATGTTTGACTTGATAACGTCAATGAGTTGGGTAAGTGTGGATATAGTTGAGTTTTATGTTTGATTCAAGTTAAGTTGTGCTTGCTTCCATGTTTGGTATGATTGGCTAGTAAAGGCAAATTATTTCGAGTATATCCTTGTTGGTTGTGATTTCAAGTTGGTGCATAGCCGAGAGTGGGCTATAAGTTCAAGTTTGAGTCGCATAATGCGAAATTTAGTTCCATTTGTTTACTGGAACTCTGGGGTGACATTCCGTCTTGATGTTAATTTTTATTGTCACCTATTTCATTTAAGTATCTAGCTTGTTGGTTTTTATGTTCGCATTAAGACGAATTGTTATTGTGGATAAGGGTGAGCCTTATTTCATTCCAAGTGGCACTTTATTTTATTTTTGTTCATGTGTGTGTTGCTGTGTTAGACCCACCCATCTCCCGTACTTTGTCCATTTTTTTGGCCTTGAGAATGTTTAGTGATTAGCTATTTGATTCTTGAATTGCAAACTGATTGAGTTATGTGATGGTATATACGAATTGTAGTTGGTGTGAATTGTTAATTGAAAACTTTATAGGGAATTGTTTGGTTATATCTTGGATATGCTAGTCTTGTTGACTAAGTGCTGTGAATTGACTTGTTAGTGTATGATTGTGTGTTGAGGCTATAACAAGAGTTAAAACTCAAGTTAGTCGCTCTATTGGTCATGCCTGTAGACCTTGTTACGTGAGGTTAAAGTAGTTTAGCGAGTCATGAGATGACTATCTACCGTAAGTTGACGTGTTCGGTTGACTTTCATGGAGTATTCATAGTGTATAGCTAAAGGAAAAAAAAAGAATTAGCCCAAGTGGGTTGGTCTCTCGTAGTAAACCTGTGTCTAGTCAAAGTCAGCTCATAACGTGATAAGGGTCAACAGTTTGACCCTGGTAAGGTATTACTGTTTATTTGTTAGTGTCAAGGAATCGGTGAGACCATTATAGAACAACTAGCAACTATCATGTACCTAGTAAGGCTGTGGAATGGTGGCATATGCAAGGCATAATGTCAAATTGAGTCATGTCGATGGTGGGATGCGTAGGTCCCCGTTGTGTGATTTGTTTAGTAGTGACCAAAGTCTAATAACACTAAAATGGTCAGCGAGGCTAATGTATATTGGTTTAATGAAGAGAGTCTCTTCTCATTGAGTTTAGTGTTAGGAGTACAAGTTGAAGTAATCTAACTCTTTTAATTGGTAGTCACTAATCTTGAATGACAAGCTACAGGTCCCACAATTTCTTGTACTTGTTTAATGAAATGACTGTAGTTATGGAGTTATAGTTGTACCATGTTAATGAGTTGAGCACTCCGAGATAATTTGGTTATAACTTATAACAAGCTCTTCTTTGTGTCGTCCTGGGGCGTTAGACGCCCACTTAAAGTTAAACAAATCGTCGTTAATGACCTAGATGCTATTAGGAATGGTTAAATGTGCTCAAACTCAATTTACTTAAGTCTTGTCCGAAGAATGATACTAAGTTATTATAGTGGTCCAAGTGTGTAATTGATTAATTTGATTAAGTTTTAAGTGAGTAAGGGTTAAGTTTATCATGTCGAAGGTCTACGACTAGTCGTTTGAGTTGAAACTATTGAATTTAATAGGAACTAAGGAAGTATACTGGACCATATCTATTTCGTGAACCTTGAGAAGTGAGTTTAAATTAACTCTTGATTGCTATGCTTGGAATGTTGAGTATCGGTATGCAAGGGAAATACCACTATTATTGTTGATGGAGTCGTTAGTTTATGTGATTCACGTATCCTTGCATGACTTGAAATTTTATTTCGTGAAACTATAGTGTGTGAACGGTTTATGATGTGTTATGAATGTGTGTTAGTTTTGAGACATGGTCAAAAAGGAGTTTCGTATAAAGTAAGCTTTAGTTTCATGTAAATAAAGCATATCCTTTTCTGTAGTACCTTATTAGCTCGATTTGGCCCTGTTTGGTCAACGAGTAAGTTACCGAGATTATCCAATTTGTTTGTGTAGCATGTGAAAGTGATTTAGAAACGTTTCAATTAAGGTTGTGGATTCATTCTCGAATAGATCTAGAAATGGTTTTTCTACAATGATTTGAGTGAATTTTGGAAAAGTTAAGAACACGTTTTTGGAAGAAGTTTTGCAAGGGGACAAGTCTGCCGCGGAGTGTGAGCCTTGAAGGTCTCTAAATGGAGCTTTCTACCGTTCTATAATGTATTTTGAGAGTTACCAAGTAATAGGAGATTTGGTGTTTAGTAAAGAATATTTGAAATTGTGATATGTGCTTAGAACTTGTCTGGATTTCGATCCTAGTAAAGGGAATAGTTGATGGCCGGCCCCATCGTGGAGGTTTCAAGTCCCCATGCCTCCCACTGTCAGGACTATAAGTCAAACCAATGCCGGAGTTTTAAACTTTAGGGTTATGTTCGACCCCGTTGTCCGAGGTTTCAAGCCTCATCACCCTAGTAGCGGACATATATGCTTTATTATTTGGATTGATTGAATTTCGTCAAGAAATTGTTTCAGAGCGATAAAGTTTAGCATATTGTTACTTCGTGTCTAAGAGACTGTTGTGATAGTAAGAATGATTGAGAAAAGTTTCTGCAAAACAAGAGTTCTATACAAGGGTTATTTATTGTTGGATTTCCAATAAAGAATGATTTTAAAAGCAAGAAAATTGGCTGTGTCCATATTCAAGCGTAAGATTATTGAAGTACTCTTTGGATGAAAGTGCTTAGTGTGCTTTGATGTGATTGTCGTGGTGTCATTGATTACGTGGGAGTCATAAACTCCAAAAATACGTGCTATGAATGTTTATGGGTTAGGACACAGCCCAATGTTGATGCGACCGTTACAGTATTTTGGTTTGCCATTTGTGGTAGGCACTGCTGATTGTGAGTGTTATAATAACTTGAAGTTGAAGTTGAAGTTTTAGACGTCAAGTTGTGAATTGTTTTACGTTTTTAGGCGAGTACGCCCAACCATGTAATGGGGAGTTCATATGGTATGAGTCTTTACTTCTATTTTTAGATAAGAGATAGTACTCTCGGTTCGGGTTAGTTGTTGCTCCGCGAAAGCACTGCTTACTGGATTTGGAAATGCTTTTATGTATTGTGATTGTAACAGGTTCAGAACACCTTTTCTCATTTCGAGTTGTCCACTTTACAAAGGAAACTCCGCCTGATTTTTGAGGAAATCCTAGGATATTATTTCAAAAGCTTGTGAATCATAGTGTAGTTATGAATTCAATTCCACATTCTACGACATAGTCCAATGGGTGTACCGGTAAGAGAGTTGATTCTCAAGTTTATCGGTCCATAGGTGATCATTGAAAGGATAATTGATTGTGTTCGTAATGTATTCAATGTTTCTTAGTTACGACATCGTATTAGTAACTCTCCACATAGTGATAGTTGGAGTTCTAATTGAGACTCTCGACCAATAGATATGTAAGACCCGTAGGGTTGAGAAGTGGATAGTAAGGGTTTTGTAGTCAAACCCCCACAATGAGGAACTACTCGTAAGACAGAGGAGGTCATGTATTTTATGCGTCCCCATCTCTTGTTCATGTTATTGTTAGTTACGAGGGCGTAACTTCCTTTTTAGGGGGGTAGATTTCGTGCCAATTGGGTGTTTGGTGCTAAAAGTTGTTATGATTTCATATGTGATGTATACCTTAATGTCTAAGGTATACATAATTCGTGTATGACTAGAAGTTTTATGGTAAAGTTTTATGGTAAACCTTGTAATATGTTGCAGGTTTTACTTCTTATAGTGTGAACATTTTTAGTTGAAATGGTTGTATGTCTACAAGGGTGATCAAATGAATTGATCTATGAGGTGTTGGTTCTCATTATTATGGTCTGAATATATTAGTTGGAGTGATTGTTTGGTTATAAAGGTGATCAATTGACTTGATTTATGAGGAAGTGAATTAGTTGTCGGAGATGTTCTCCGAAATGATTTGGTTGTTGGAGATTTTATCCAGAGTGATAGTAGCTGGCTAACTTATAGAGTTAATGAGCTGTTTTCAGAAACAAGAGTATAAGTTTGATCATTTGAGTAATACTTTAAGTTTCGTGACGAAACTTATTTTAAGGGGGGTAGATTGTAACACCCCGTATTTTTATACTGTTTAGTAATTATTTATATTATTGTAATTTCTAAAAATAAACTAGAATATTCTTTTATTAAATATATTTTACTTCTCACTAGTTGACTTTACCTTAAAAGGGGTCAAAAGTTAATTCCCAAATTCCCTAGATTAAGTACCTAAGTACAATTATATTAGTATTATAAAGAGAGAAAAAAAAAAGAGAAAGAAAGGAAAGTAAAAGAAAAGGAGAGAGTGTTAGTGTTACTTACTGCTTCCTAGTTTTTATTTCCCAAACCAAAGGAAAAGGAAAGAAAGCAAAAGAAAGAAAACAAAAGAAAGAAAAGAACGTGAAAGAGAGGAAAGGAAAGACAAAGAAGAACGTCATCTTCGTTCTTCACCGTTCACCATCTTCTTCTTCTCTCAAAGTCTTCAACCTTCTTCCATCACCTCACCGGGATTTTCACTCATTCATCTTCAACATCTCTCAGTTTTGTGGGTGTTTTGAAGAGGGAGAATTGAGTTTTTGGCTTTGCGAATTTCGGGTCGTGAATCGAATCAAAGAGCGGTTTTGGGGTTCCTTTTATAGAGTAATTTCACCCTTATTACTTCCCCTTAATCAAGTAAGATTCTTTACCATGTTTTAATTTCAGTTTTAGCTTAATTTCGAATTGGGGTTTTGTTAGTTTAGGGTTCTTGAGATAAATTGAATTGGGGGTTTTGATTTTAATTGTTTGGGATGATTAATTGAATGAATAGATGTTTACTTAGGTGTTTAGTAGTTAGTTTAGATTAATGGATTGTTAAATAAACTTGTTGTTCAAAGAAATTTGTGGTGAAGTTCGTAGGAATTACCCGTCAGTTCGTAAAAGGCAGTTTTAAGCAATTTCTGGGCATTTTTTAGCAAAAATACTATTTCACAAAAGTTGTTCGTATCGAAATTTTACTCAGGATAAGATCAATAAACGCTTGATTTGGATATCGTAGGAGGAAGTTATGTCCATTTTAAGTTTCTGCTGAAATAGATAAAAAGTATAGTTAGTTTCGAATGTTTTAAATTTCCATGTTTTCTTATGAAGGTTTAATTAATGGACTTTGAGTGTCTAAAGTATAACATGAATATTAATGTTGATTTAGTATAAACAAAGAGAGATTTTTATAAAACTAGAGTTAGTTAAAGCTCATTACTAGTTAGCCAAGTCTATTATTATTTATTGAATACATATATGTTATTATGTAGCTTTCGGGTTCACTAAAGAGTCGTTTTGGAGATGATTGTTTTGATGTGATTCGTAAGAGGTAAGATTATTTACTCAAATCTTTAATAGTTATGAGAAAAGTCTACAAAAGATAACTTTCATTATTACGAGAAAAGATTATAAAGGTATGTATCTCTCTTGAGTTGAGATTGTTTTGATTAGGAGGATGTTCCTCCTAATACGTATAGTTGATTTTGAATAGGAGGATGTTCCTCCTAATACAGTATAGTTGATTTTGAATAGGAGGATGTTCCTCCTAATACGATAGGTGGGTTTGAATTGGAGAATTTTTCTCCTTATTAAAAAAGGTTTGTTTTCAAATCTTGAATTACAGAATAGTTACAGAAAGAGATTTATGAATAGTTTTATGTTTTCGAAACGGTTGGGATTGCCTTTGAGGCGTCTCAAGGAATTGGAACTTTGTCGAGATGTTCTCGACGTTTCGTAATAGTTGGGAAGTACGTTGATCGGTACCTCGAACTTAGATCTTTTGCTACGGTTTGGCCGTATGTAGGGTGTGCACACTAGGGGTCTTTGTCTAATAGTTATCCGGAGGGCCTAGCTAGCCCAAAGGCAAGGAAAGTTTGTTCCATTCCATAGATTTCATAACTCCCTCTTTGTGAGGGTAAAGGAAAGAAAGGATTTGATTTTGGAAAGGAATACAAGAAAAGGTTTGGAAAGAAAGGATTTGTTTTAAGGAAAATAAAGAATGAATTTGATTTAGAAAGGAATACAAGAAAAAGGTTTTATAAAGCTTGCTACTTATTATTTTGATTTGAAAGAAGATGATTTGTAGGATATATTATTATCCTACCTGCATATATGTTTGGCTTTACTGTATGAATCTTGCTCAGCCAGTTTGGCTGATACTACATGCCCGATATGTGCAGGTACATGAAGATCGTACATGTTGGGTGTGGGGTGTGGGCTGAGAGCGACGTTCCACCAACTTTTACTAGTTAAAGTTATAGTTTTTTTTTATCCGCTGCACTATTTATCATTTTGGGATTTAAGGTTGTAATAGTTTAAATTAAGTTTTATTTTAGTTTTGGTGCAGGTAGTTCTTCCTAGCGATTATTCTCGTAATAATCGTGGAATAACACGTTTGGATTTCGAGTAGTTAACCAAGAATTTCATTGGTATTTGAGCTGGGTGGAGTTGTTGAGAATTTGGAATATGGATTGCGTTTTGTTGAAATAGGTTTATAATAATTCGGACACCAGTCCTAAATTAAATTTTAGGCAGTCCATATTTCAAACGGAGCTCTGCCGAAATTTCTGTAGAATTTTAATATTATTTAGTTTAGATAGTAACTCGAAATTCCGGGGTGTTATAGTTGGTATCAGAGCCAACGGTTCGAGGTTATGGCTAGAGCCTAGAGTTGAGCTTAGAGTGGTCTAGAGGATGAGCCACCAGTTTAGAGCCCAAGGTGTGGGTCCTTAGGTTGGCCCTAGATGTTATTCTTGAGTTGTGCCCTAGGATTGAGACCTAGAGTTGTGACCATCGGTTTAGAACCTGTCGGGATCTCCAAATTTCCTTGTTATTTTGAAAATATGGTTTTAGGAGAAAATACCTCTCCCTACGTGGATTGTTCATCACCATTAAGACCACCAGCGGCCGGGGTGCGTGTTAATGATGAAGAATAATGTACGAAAGTTTTAATCATTGTTTTGATTGGAAGTTGGATCCATCCCTACCTTGAGGTAGATTTTGTGGTCTAGTAGGTTGTGCCAAGAGTTGTAATCTTGAGGTTGTAACCTTAAGTAAGACTAAATAAATGAGGTATTAAAATTTGAAAAGCCGAGGTAAGATTGAGATATGGGAAGTAAGGGATTACATATGGTAGTTGTTGTAGATCCCTCTTATGTGGATGTTTGACTTGATAACGTCAATGAGTTGGGTAAGTGTGGATATAGTTGAGTTTTATGTTTGATTCAAGTTAAGTTGTGCTTGCTTCCATGTTTGGTATGATTGGCTAGTAAAGGCAAATTATTTCGAGTATATCCTTGTTGGTTGTGATTTCAAGTTGGTGCATAGCCGAGAGTGGGCTATAAGTTCAAGTTTGAGTCGCATAATGCGAAATTTAGTTCCATTTGTTTACCTTGGAACTCGGGGTGACATTCCGTCTTGATGTTAATTTTTATTGTCACCTATTTCATTTAAGTATCTAGCTTGTTGGTTTTTATGTTCGCATTAAGACGAATTGTTATTGTGGATAAGGGTGAGCCTTATTTCATTCCAAGTGGCACTTTATTTTATTTTTTGTTCATGTGTGTGTTCTTTGTGTTAGACCCACCCATCTCCCGTACTTTGTCCATTTTTTTGGCCTTGAGAATGTTTAGTGATTAGCTATTTGATTCTTGAATTGCAAACTGATTGAGTTATGTGATGGTATATACGAATTGTAGTTGGTGTGAATTGTTAATTGAAAACTTTATAGGGAATTGTTTGGTTATATCTTGGATATGCTAGTCTTGTTGACTAAGTGCTTGTGAATTGACTTGTTAGTGTATGATTGTGTGTTGAGGCTATAACAAGAGTTAAAACTCAAGTTAGTCGCTCTATTGGTCATGCCTGTAGACCTTGTTACGTGAGGTTAAAGTAGTTTAGCGAGTCATGAGATGACTATCTACCGTAAGTTGACGTGTTCGATTGACTTTCATGGAGTATTCATAGTGTATAGCTAAAGGAAAAAAAAAAGAATTAGCCCAAGTGGGTTGGTCTCTCGTAGTAAACCCGTGTCTAGTCAAAGTCAGCTCATAACGTGATAAGGGTCAACCGTTTGACCCTGGTAAGGTATTACTTGTTTATTTGTTAGTGTCAAGGAATCGGTGAGACCATTATAGAACAACTAGCAACTATCATGTACCTAGTAAGGCTGTGGAATGGTGGCATATGCAAGGCATAATGTCAAATTGAGTCATGTCGATGGTGGGATGCGTAGGTCCCCGTTGTGTGATTTGTTTAGTAGTGACCAAAGTCTAATAACACTAAAATGGTCAGCGAGGCTAATGTATATTGGTTTAATGAAGAGAGTCTCTTCTCATTGAGTTTAGTGTTAGGAGTACAAGTTGAAGTAATCTAACTCTTTTAATTGGTAGTCACTAATCTTGAATGACAAGCTACGGAGTCCCACAATTTCTTGTACTTGTTTAATGAAATGACTGTAGTTATGGAGTTATAGTTGTACCATGTTAATGAGTTGAGCACTCCGAGATAATTTGGTTATAACTTATAACAAGCTCTTCTTTGTGTCGTCCTGGGGCGTTAGACGCCCACTTAAAGTTAAACAAATCGTCGTTAATGACCTAGATGCTATTAGGAATGGTTAAATGTGCTCAAACTCAATTTACTTAAGTCTTGTCCGAAGAATGATACTAAGTTATTATAGTGGTCCAAGTGTGTAATTGATTAATTTGATTAAGTTTTAAGTGAGTAAGGGTTAAGTTTATCATGTCGAAGGTCTACGACTAGTCGTTTGAGTTGAAACTATTGAATTTAATAGGAACTAAGGAAGTATACTGTACCATATCTATTTCGTGAACCTTGAGAAGTGAGTTTAAATTAACTCTTGATTGCTATGCTTGGAATGTTGAGTATCGGTATGCAAGGGAAATACCACTATTATTGTTGATGGAGTCGTTAGTTTATGTGATTCACGTATCCTTGCATGACTTGAAATTTTATTTCGTGAAACTATAGTGTGTGAACGGTTTATGATGTGTTATGAATGTGTGTTAGTTTTGAGACATGGTCAAAAAGGAGTTTCGTATAAAGTAAGCTTTAGTTTCATGTAAATAAAGCATATCCTTTTCGTAGTACCTTATTAGCTCGATTTGGCCCTGTTTGGTCAACGAGTAAGTTACCGAGATTATCCAATTTGTTTGTGTAGCATGTGAAAGTGATTTAGAAACGTTTCAATTAAGGTTGTGGATTCATTCTCGAATAGATCTAGAAATGGTTTTTCTACAATGATTTGAGTGAATTTTGGAAAAGTTAAGAACACGTTTTTGGAAGAAGTTTTGCAAGGGGACAAGTCTGCCGCGGAGTGTGAGCCTTGAAGGTCTCTAAATGGAGCTTTCTACCGTTCTATAATGTATTTTGAGAGTTACCAAGTAATAGGAGATTTGGTGTTTAGTAAAGAATATTTGAAATTGTGATATGTGCTTAGAACTTGTCTGGATTTCGATCCTAGTAAAGGGAATAGTTGATGGCCGGCCCCATCGTGGAGGTTTCAAGTCCCCATGCCTCCCACTGTCAGGACTATAAGTCAAACCAATGCCGGAGTTTTAAACTTTAGGGTTATGTTCGACCCCGTTGTCCGAGGTTTCAAGCCTCATCACCCTAGTAGCGGACATATATGCTTTATTATTTGGATTGATTGAATTTCGTCAAGAAATTGTTTCAGAGCGATAAAGTTTAGCATATTGTTACTTCGTGTCTAAGAGACTGTTGTGATAGTAAGAATGATTGAGAAAAGTTTCGCAAAACAAGAGTTCTATACAAGGGTTATTTATTGTTGGATTTCCAATAAAGAATGATTTTAAAAGCAAGAAAATTGGCTGTGTCCATATTCAAGCGTAAGATTATTGAAGTACTCTTTGGATGAAAGTGCTTAGTGTGCTTTGATGTGATTGTCGTGGTGTCATTGATTACGTGGGAGTCATAAACTCCAAAAATACGTGCTATGAATGTTTATGGGTTAGGACACAGCCCAATGTTGATGCGGCAGTTCTGAGTATTTTGTTTTGCCATTTGTGGTAGGCACTGCGATTGTGAGTGTTATAATAACTTGAAGTTGAAGTTGAAGTTTTAGACGTCAAGTTGTGAATTGTTTTACGTTTTTAGGCGAGTACGCCCAACCATGTAATGGGGAGTTCATATGGTATGAGTCTTTACTTCTATTTTTAGATAAGGGATAGTACTCTCGGTTCGGGTTAGTTGTTGCTCCGTGAAAGCACTGCTTACTGGATTTGGAAATGCTTTTATGTATTGTGATTGTAACAGGTTCAGAACACCTTTTCTCATTTCGAGTTGTCCACTTTACAAAGGAAACTCCGCCCGATTTTTGAGGAAATCCTAGGATATTATTTCAAAAGCTTGTGAATCATAGTGTAGTTATGAATTCAATTCCACATTCTACGACATAGTCCAATGGGTGTACCGGTAAGAGAGTTGATTCTCAAGTTTATCGGTCCATAGGTGATCATTGAAAGGATAATTGATTGTGTTCGTAATGTATTCAATGTTTCTTAGTTACGACATCGTATTAGTAACTCTCCACATAGTGATAGTTGGAGTTCTAATTGAGACTCTCGACCAATAGATATGTAAGACTCGTAGGGTTGAGAAGTGGATAGTAAGGGTTTTGTAGTCAAACCCCCACAATGAGGAACTACTCGTAAGACAGAGGAGGTCATGTATTTTATGCGTCCCCATCTCTTGTTCATGTTATTGTTAGTTACGAGGGCGTAACTTCCTTTTTAGGGGGTAGATTTCGTGCCAATTGGGTGTTTGGTGCTAAAAGTTGTTATGATTTCATATGTGATGTATACCTTAATGTCTAAGGTATACATAATTCGTGTATGACTAGAAGTTTTATGGTAAAGTTTTATGGTAAACCTTGTAATATGTTGCAGGTTTTACTTCTTATAGTGTGAACATTTTTAGTTGAAATGGTTGTATGTCTACAAGGGTGATCAAATGAATTGATCTATGAGGTGTTGGTTCTCATTATTATGGTCTGAATATATTAGTTGGAGTGATTGTTTGGTTATAAAGGTGATCAATTGACTTGATTTATGAGGAAGTGAATTAGTTGTCGGAGATGTTCTCCGAAATGATTTGGTTGTTGGAGATTTTATCCAGAGTGATAGTAGCTGGCTAACTTATAGAGTTAATGAGCTGTTTTCGAAACAAGAGTATAAGTTTGATCATTTGAGTAATACTTTAAGTTTCGTGACGAAACTTATTTTAAGGGGTAGATTGTAACACCCCGTATTTTTATACTGTTTAGTAATTATTTATATTATTGTAATTTCTAAAAATAAACTAGAATATTCTTTTATTAAATATATTTTACTTCTCACTAGTTGACTTTACCTTAAAAGGGGTCAAAAGTTAATTCCCAAATTCCCTAGATTAAGTACCTAAGTACAATTATATTAGTATTATAAAGAGAGAAAAAAAAGAGAAAGAAAGGAAAGTAAAAGAAAAGGAGAGAGTGTTAGTGTTACTTTATCTGCTTCCTAGTTTTTATTTCCCAAACCAAAGGAAAAGGAAAGAAAGCAAAAGAAAGAAAACAAAAGAAAGAAAAGAACGTGAAAGAGAGGAAAGGAAAGACAAAGAAGAACGTCATCTTCGTTCTTCACCGTTCACCATCTTCTTCTTCTCTCAAAGTCTTCAACCTTCTTCCATCACCTCACCGGGATTTTCACTCATTCATCTTCAACATCTCTCAGTTTTGTGGGTGTTTTGAAGAGGGAGAATTGAGTTTTTGGCTTTGCGAATTTCGGGTCGTGAATCGAATCAAAGAGCGGTTTTGGGGTTCCTTTTATAGAGTAATTTCACCCTTATTACTTCCCCTTAATCAAGTAAGATTCTTTACCATGTTTTAATTTCAGTTTTAGCTTAATTTCGAATTGGGGTTTTGTTAGTTTAGGGTTCTTGAGATAAATTGAATTGGGGGGTTTTGATTTTAATTGTTTGGGATGATTAATTGAATGAATAGATGTTTACTTAGGTGTTTAGTAGTTAGTTTAGATTAATGGATTGTTAAATAAACTTGTTGTTCAAAGAAATTTGTGGTGAAGTTCGTAGGAATTACCCGTCAGTTCGTAAAAGGCAGTTTTAAGCAATTTCTGGGCATTTTTTAGCAAAAATACTATTTCACAAAAGTTGTTCGTATCGAAATTTTACTCAGGATAAGATCAATAAACGCTTGATTTGGATATCGTAGGAGGAAGTTATGTCCATTTTAAGTTTCTGCTGAAATAGATAAAAAGTATAGTTAGTTTCGAATGTTTTAAATTTCCATGTTTTCTTATGAAGGTTTAATTAATGGACTTTGAGTGTCTAAAGTATAACATGAATATTAATGTTGATTTAGTATAAACAAAGAGAGATTTTTATAAAACTAGAGTTAGTTAAAGCTCATTACTAGTTAGCCAAGTCTATTATTATTTATTGAATACATATATGTTATTATGTAGCTTTCGGGTTCACTAAAGAGTCGTTTTGGAGATGATTGTTTTGATGTGATTCGTAAGAGGTAAGATTATTTACTCAAATCTTTAATAGTTATGAGAAAAGTCTACAAAAGATAACTTTCATTATTACGAGAAAAGATTATAAAGGTATGTATCTCTCTTGAGTTGAGATTGTTTTGATTAGGAGGATGTTCCTCCTAATACAGATAGTTGATTTTGAATAGGAGGATGTTCCTCCTAATACAGATAGTTGATTTTGAATAGGAGGATGTTCCTCCTAATACAGATAGTTGGTTTTGAATAGGAGGATGTTTCTCCTAATACAAACAGTTTGTTTTCAAATCTTGAATTACAGAATAGTTACAGAAAGAGATTTATGAATAGTTTTATGTTTTCGAAACGGTTGGGATTGCCTTTGAGGCGTCTCAAGGAATTGGAACTTTGTCGAGATGTTCTCGACGTTTCAGAATAGTTGGGAAGTACGTTGATCAGTACCTCGAACTTAGATCTTTTGCTACGGTTTGGCCGTATGTAGGGTGTGCACACTAGGGGTCTTTGTCTAATAGTTATCCGGAGGGCCTAGCTAGCCCAAAGGCAAGGAAAGTTTGTTCCATTCCATAGATTTCATAACTCCCTCTTTGTGAGGGTAAAGGAAAGAAAGGATTTGATTTTGGAAAGGAATACAAGAAAAGGTTTGGAAAGAAAGGATTTGTTTTAAGGAAAATAAAGAATGAATTTGATTTAGAAAGGAATACAAGAAAAAGGTTTTATAAAGCTTGCTACTTATTATTTTGATTTGAAAGAAGATGATTTGTAGGATATATTATTATCCTACCTGCATATATGTTTGGCTTTACTGTATGAATCTTGCTCAGCCAGTTTGGCTGATACTACATGCCCGATATGTGCAGGTACATGAAGATCGTACATGTTGGGTGTGGGGTGTGGGCTGAGAGCGACGTTCCACCAACTTTTACTAGTTAAAGTTATAGTTTTTTTTTTATCCGCTGCACTATTTATCATTTTGGGATTTAAGGTTGTAATAGTTTAAATTAAGTTTTATTTTAGTTTTGGTGCAGGTAGTTCTTCCTAGCGATTATTCTCGTAATAATCGTGGAATAACACGTTTGGATTTCGAGTAGTTAACCAAGAATTTCATTGGTATTTGAGCTGGGTGGAGTTGTTGAGAATTTGGAATATGGATTGCTGTTTTGTTGAAATAGGTTTATAATAATTCGGACACCAGTCCTAAATTAAATTTTAGGCAGTCCATATTTCAAACGGAGCTCTGCCGAAATTTCTGTAGAATTTTAATATTATTTAGTTTAGATAGTAACTCGAAATTCCGGGGTGTTATAGTTGGTATCAGAGCCAACGGTTCGAGGTTATGGCTAGAGCCTAGAGTTGAGCTTAGAGTGGTCTAGAGGATGAGCCACCAGTTTAGAGCCCAAGGTGTGGGTCCTTAGGTTGGCCCTAGATGTTATTCTTGAGTTGTGCCCTAGGATTGAGACCTAGAGTTGTGACCATCGGTTTAGAACCTGTCGGGATCTCCAAATTTCCTTGTTATTTTGAAAATATGGTTTTAGGAGAAAATACCTCTCCCTACGTGGATTGTTCATCACCATTAAGACCACCAGCGGCCGGGGTGCGTGTTAATGATGAAGAATAATGTACGAAAGTTTTAATCATTGTTTTGATTGGAAGTTGGATCCATCCCTACCTTGAGGTAGATTTTGTGGTCTAGTAGGTTGTGCCAAGAGTTGTAATCTTGAGGTTGTAACCTTAAGTAAGACTAAATAAATGAGGTATTAAAATTTGAAAAGCCGAGGTAAGATTGAGATATGGGAAGTAAGGGATTACATATGGTAGTTGTTGTAGATCCCTCTTATGTGGATGTTTGACTTGATAACGTCAATGAGTTGGGTAAGTGTGGATATAGTTGAGTTTTATGTTTGATTCAAGTTAAGTTGTGCTTGCTTCCATGTTTGGTATGATTGGCTAGTAAAGGCAAATTATTTCGAGTATATCCTTGTTGGTTGTGATTTCAAGTTGGTGCATAGCCGAGAGTGGGCTATAAGTTCAAGTTTGAGTCGCATAATGCGAAATTTAGTTCCATTTGTTTACTTGGAACTCGGGGGTGACATTCCGTCTTGATGTTAATTTTTATTGTCACCTATTTCATTTAAGTATCTAGCTTGTTGGTTTTTATGTTCGCATTAAGACGAATTGTTATTGTGGATAAGGGTGAGCCTTATTTCATTCCAAGTGGCACTTTATTTTATTTTTGTTCATGTGTGTGTTGCTGTGTTAGACCCACCCATCTCCCGTACTTTGTCCATTTTTTTGGCCTTGAGAATGTTTAGTGATTAGCTATTTGATTCTTGAATTGCAAACTGATTGAGTTATGTGATGGTATATACGAATTGTAGTTGGTGTGAATTGTTAATTGAAAACTTTATAGGGAATTGTTTGGTTATATCTTGGATATGCTAGTCTTGTTGACTAAGTGCGTGAATTGACTTGTTAGTGTATGATTGTGTGTTGAGGCTATAACAAGAGTTAAAACTCAAGTTAGTCGCTCTATTGGTCATGCCTGTAGACCTTGTTACGTGAGGTTAAAGTAGTTTAGCGAGTCATGAGATGACTATCTACCGTAAGTTGACGTGTTCGATTGACTTTCATGGAGTATTCATAGTGTATAGCTAAAGGAAAAAAAAAGAATTAGCCCAAGTGGGTTGGTCTCTCGTAGTAAACCTGTGTCTAGTCAAAGTCAGCTCATAACGTGATAAGGGTCAACAGTTTGACCCTGGTAAGGTATTACTGTTTATTTGTTAGTGTCAAGGAATCGGTGAGACCATTATAGAACAACTAGCAACTATCATGTACCTAGTAAGGCTGTGGAATGGTGGCATATGCAAGGCATAATGTCAAATTGAGTCATGTCGATGGTGGGATGCGTAGGTCCCCGTTGTGTGATTTGTTTAGTAGTGACCAAAGTCTAATAACACTAAAATGGTCAGCGAGGCTAATGTATATTGGTTTAATGAAGAGAGTCTCTTCTCATTGAGTTTAGTGTTAGGAGTACAAGTTGAAGTAATCTAACTCTTTTAATTGGTAGTCACTAATCTTGAATGACAAGCTACAGGTCCCACAATTTCTTGTACTTGTTTAATGAAATGACTGTAGTTATGGAGTTATAGTTGTACCATGTTAATGAGTTGAGCACTCCGAGATAATTTGGTTATAACTTATAACAAGCTCTTCTTTGTGTCGTCCCCTGGGGCGTTAGACGCCCACTTAAAGTTAAACAAATCGTCGTTAATGACCTAGATGCTATTAGGAATGGTTAAATGTGCTCAAACTCAATTTACTTAAGTCTTGTCCGAAGAATGATACTAAGTTATTATAGTGGTCCAAGTGTGTAATTGATTAATTTGATTAAGTTTTAAGTGAGTAAGGGTTAAGTTTATCATGTCGAAGGTCTACGACTAGTCGTTTGAGTTGAAACTATTGAATTTAATAGGAACTAAGGAAGTATACTGGACCATATCTATTTCGTGAACCTTGAGAAGTGAGTTTAAATTAACTCTTGATTGCTATGCTTGGAATGTTGAGTATCGGTATGCAAGGGAAATACCACTATTATTGTTGATGGAGTCGTTAGTTTATGTGATTCACGTATCCTTGCATGACTTGAAATTTTATTTCGTGAAACTATAGTGTGTGAACGGTTTATGATGTGTTATGAATGTGTGTTAGTTTTGAGACATGGTCAAAAAGGAGTTTCGTATAAAGTAAGCTTTAGTTTCATGTAAATAAAGCATATCCTTTTCTGTAGTACCTTATTAGCTCGATTTGGCCCTGTTTGGTCAACGAGTAAGTTACCGAGATTATCCAATTTGTTTGTGTAGCATGTGAAAGTGATTTAGAAACGTTTCAATTAAGGTTGTGGATTCATTCTCGAATAGATCTAGAAATGGTTTTTCTACAATGATTTGAGTGAATTTTGGAAAAGTTAAGAACACGTTTTTGGAAGAAGTTTTGCAAGGGGACAAGTCTGCCGCGGAGTGTGAGCCTTGAAGGTCTCTAAATGGAGCTTTCTACCGTTCTATAATGTATTTTGAGAGTTACCAAGTAATAGGAGATTTGGTGTTTAGTAAAGAATATTTGAAATTGTGATATGTGCTTAGAACTTGTCTGGATTTCGATCCTAGTAAAGGGAATAGTTGATGGCCGGCCCCATCGTGGAGGTTTCAAGTCCCCATGCCTCCCACTGTCAGGACTATAAGTCAAACCAATGCCGGAGTTTTAAACTTTAGGGTTATGTTCGACCCCGTTGTCCGAGGTTTCAAGCCTCATCACCCTAGTAGCGGACATATATGCTTTATTATTTGGATTGATTGAATTTCGTCAAGAAATTGTTTCAGAGCAATAAAGTTTAGCATATTGTTACTTCGTGTCTAAGAGACTATTGTGATAGTAAGAATGATTGAGAAAAGTTTCGCAAAACAAGAGTTCTATACAAGGGTTATTTATTGTTGGATTTCCAATAAAGAATGATTTTAAAAGCAAGAAAATTGGGTTGTGTCCATATTCAAGCGTAAGATTATTGAAGTACTCTTTGGATGAAAGTGCTTAGTGTGCTTTGATGTGATTGTCGTGGTGTCATTGATTACGTGGGAGTCATAAACTCCAAAAATACGTGCTATGAATGTTTATGGGTTAGGACACAGCCCAATGTTGATGCGACCGTTACAGTATTTTGTTTTGCCATTTGTGGTAGGCACTGCTGATTGTGAGTGTTATAATAACTTGAAGTTGAAGTTGAAGTTTTAGACGTCAAGTTGTGAATTGTTTTACGTTTTTTAGGCGAGTACGCCCAACCATGTAATGGGGAGTTCATATGGTATGAGTCTTTACTTCTATTTTTAGATAAGAGATAGTACTCTCGGTTCGGGTTAGTTGTTGCTCCGCGAAAGCACGCTTATCGGATTTGGAAATGCTTTTATGTATTGTGATTGTAACAGGTTCAGAACACCTTTTCTCATTTCGAGTTGTCCACTTTACAAAGGAAACTCCGCCTGATTTTTGAGGAAATCCTAGGATATTATTTCAAAAGCTTGTGAATCATAGTGTAGTTATGAATTCAATTCCACATTCTACGACATAGTCCAATGGGTGTACCGGTAAGAGAGTTGATTCTCAAGTTTATCGGTCCATAGGTGATCATTGAAAGGATAATTGATTGTGTTCGTAATGTATTCAATGTTTCTTAGTTACGACATCGTATTAGTAACTCTCCACATAGTGATAGTTGGAGTTCTAATTGAGACTCTCGACCAATAGATATGTAAGACCCGTAGGGTTGAGAAGTGGATAGTAAGGGTTTTGTAGTCAAACCCCCACAATGAGGAACTACTCGTAAGACGAGAGGAGGTCATGTATTTTATGCGTCCCCATCTCTTGTTCATGTTATTGTTAGTTACGAGGGCGTAACTTCCTTTTTAGGGGGTAGATTTCGTGCCAATTGGGTGTTTGGTGCTAAAAGTTGTTATGATTTCATATGTGATGTATACCTTAATGTCTAAGGTATACATAATTCGTGTATGACTAGAAGTTTTATGGTAAAGTTTTATGGTAAACCTTGTAATATGTTGCAGGTTTTACTTCTTATAGTGTGAACATTTTTAGTTGAAATGGTTGTATGTCTACAAGGGTGATCAAATGAATTGATCTATGAGGTGTTGGTTCTCATTATTATGGTCCGAATATATTAGTTGGAGTGATTGTTTGGTTATAAAGGTGATCAATTGACTTGATTTATGAGGAAGTGAATTAGTTGTCGGAGATGTTCTCCGAAATGATTTGGTTGTTGGAGATTTTATCCAGAGTGATAGTAGTGGCTAACTTATAGAGTTAATGAGTTGTTTTCGAAACAAGAGTATAAGTTTGATCATTTGAGTAATACTTTAAGTTTCGTGACGAAACTTATTTTAAGGGGGGGTAGATTGTAACACCCCGTATTTTTATCTTGTTTAGTAATTATTTATATTATTGTAATTTCTAAAAATAAACTAGAATATTCTTTTATTAAATATATTTTACTTCTCACTAGTTGACTTTACCTTAAAAGGGGTCAAAAGTTAATTCCCAAATTCCCTAGATTAAGTACCTAAGTACAATTATATTAGTATTATAAAGAGAGAGAAAAAAAGAGAAAGAAAGGAAAGTAAAAGAAAAGGAGAGAGTGTTAGTGTTACTTACTTGCTTCCTAGTTTTTATTTCCCAAACCAAAGGAAAAGGAAAGAAAGCAAAAGAAAGAAAACAAAAGAAAGAAAAGAACGTGAAAGAGAGGAAAGGAAAGACAAAGAAGAACGTCATCTTCGTTCTTCACCGTTCACCATCTTCTTCTTCTCTCAAAGTCTTCAACCTTCTTCCATCACCTCACCGGGATTTTCACTCATTCATCTTCAACATCTCTCAGTTTTGTGGGTGTTTTGAAGAGGGAGAATTGAGTTTTTGGCTTTGCGAATTTCGGGTCGTGAATCGAATCAAAGAGCGGTTTTGGGGTTCCTTTTATAGAGTAATTTCACCCTTATTACTTCCCCTTAATCAAGTAAGATTCTTTACCATGTTTTAATTTCAGTTTTAGCTTAATTTCGAATTGGGGTTTTGTTAGTTTAGGGTTCTTGAGATAAATTGAATTGGGGGTTTTGATTTTAATTGTTTGGGATGATTAATTGAATGAATAGATGTTTACTTAGGTGTTTAGTAGTTAGTTTAGATTAATGGATTGTTAAATAAACTTGTTGTTCAAAGAAATTTGTGGTGAAGTTCGTAGGAATTACCCGTCAGTTCGTAAAAGGCAGTTTTAAGCAATTTCTGGGCATTTTTTAGCAAAAATACTATTTCACAAAAGTTGTTCGTATCGAAATTTTACTCAGGATAAGATCAATAAACGCTTGATTTGGATATCGTAGGAGGAAGTTATGTCCATTTTAAGTTTCTGCTGAAATAGATAAAAAGTATAGTTAGTTTCGAATGTTTTAAATTTCCATGTTTTCTTATGAAGGTTTAATTAATGGACTTTGAGTGTCTAAAGTATAACAGGAATATTAATGTTGATTTAGTATAAACAAAGAGAGATTTTTAGTATTGTTAGTATTAGTTAGTTATGTCATTTGAAGTAAGAGGCTCATATTTTATAAAACTAGAGTTAGTTAAAACTCATTACTAGTTAGCCAAGTCTATTATTATTTATTGAATACATATATGTTATTATGTAGCTTTCGAGTTCACTAAAGAGTCGTTTTGGAGATGATTGTTTTGATGTGATTCATAAGAGGTAAGATTCTTTACTCAAATCTTTAATAGTTATGGGAAAAGTCTACAAAATATAACTTTCATTGTTACGAGAAAAGATTATAAAGGTATGTATCTCTCTTGAGTTGAGATTGTTTTGATTAGGAGGATGTTCCTCCTAATACAGATAGTTGATTTTGAATAGGAGGATGTTCCTCCTAATACAGATAGTTGGTTTTGAATAGGAGAATGTTTCTCCTAATACAAACAGTTTGTTTTCAAATCTTGAATTACAGAATAGTTACAGAAAGAGATTTATGAATAGTTTTATGTTTTCGAAACGGTTGGGATTGCCTTTGAGCCGTCTCAAGGAATTGGAACTTTGTCGAGATGTTCTCGACGTTTCAGAATAGTTGGGGGGTACGTTGATCAGTACCTCGGACTTAGATCTTCTGCTACGGTTTGGCCGTATGTAGGGTGTGCACACTAGGTGTCTTTGTCTAATAGTTATCCGGAGGGCCTAGCTAGCCCAAAGGCAAGGAAAGTTTGTTCCATTCCATAGGTTTCATAACTCCCTCTTTTGTGAGGGTAAAGGAAAGAAAGGATTTGATTTTGGAAAGGAATACAAGAAAAGGTTTGGAAAGAAAGGATTTGTTTTAAGGAAAATAAAAAATGAATTTGATTTAGAAAGGAATACAAGAAAAAGGTTTTATAAAGCTTGCTACTTATTATCTTGATTTGAAAGAAGATGATTTGTAGGATATATTATTATCCTACCTGCATATATGTTTGGCTTTACTGTATGAATCTTGCTCAGCCAGTTTGGCTGATACTACATGCCCGATATGTGCAGGTACATGAAGATCCTACATGTTGGGTGTGGGGTGTGGGGTGTGGGGTGAGAGTTTTTTTTTTATCCGCTGCACTATTTATCATTTTGGGATTTAAGGTTGTAATAGTTTAAATTAAGTTTTATTTTAGTTTTGGTGTAGGTAGTTCTTCCTAGCGATTATTCTCGTAATAATCGTGGAATAACACGTTTGGATTTCGAGTATTTAACCAAGAATTTCATTGGTATTTGAGCTGGGTGGAGTTGTTGAGAATTTAGAATATGGATTGATGTTTTGTTGAAATAGGTTTATAATAATTCGGACACCAGTCCTAAATTAAATTTTAGGCAGTCCATATTTCAAACGGAGCTCTGCCGAAATTTCTGTAGAATTTTAATATTATTTAGTTTAGATAGTAACTCGAAATTCAGGGGTGTTATAGCAATAAAGTCTGGTGTTCCTTCACAAGATTGGCTCAGAATTGACGAAGTTGATCAAAGGTTAATAGATGCATGGATGACTTGGAAATGCAATGGCTCATTGACTGTGGCTTCTGAATTTGAGATAGGGCAAGAGTTTGCCTTATTGCAGCAATTAAAGAATTTTGTAAAAGCATGGTCGATCTCTAGAAACCAGATGTTTCGGGTGTTAGAGTCAGAGCCCACAAAGTATGTCATTGAATGTGCCAGAAAGGAAGTGTGTCATTCTCCATGGAGGTTGCGTGCAATCATGACTCAGTCGTATGCATTCAAAATTGTATGATATGGTGGTCCACATGTAAGCAATTGTTTAGGAGACATAAGATCTGGAGACCATCCTTTCATTTCCTCGGATTTTGTTGCTGATCTTATCGAGGATTTCATTAGGACTGATCCTTCATTCAAAGTTCAGTCCATCTTGACTTTTGTGAAGAACCAATATCAATTTTCAATAACATACAAGAGAGCTTGGTTAGCCAAACAAAAGGCAATAACCAACATCTTGCTTCCAACTTGAATACGAAGTATAGGAATGCTGCCATCAAGAATCTATTCGGAAAAGCTGCATATGCTAAACAAAAGAGGAAGTTTTTGTACTATATGGATCGAATTGGCTCCATTAATGTCGAGGCGGCCAGATATCTGTTGAACATTCCCCTTCATCTATGGTCTCTTCATCATGATGGCTGATGTAGATATGGTGAGCAAACCACGAACATGTCTGAAGTGTTTAATGGCGTCCTAAAAGAAGCAAGATGTCTTCTGATCATTGCTTTGGTAAGAATGACATTTTATCGTGTCAATTCTTATTTTGCTACAAGGAGAGAATTGGGTAGGAAAAGACTTGAGCAAGGCCATGATTATAGCCCAAAGGCGACTACCATCATTGAAAAAAAACATGGAGAAGGCAAGTGCTCATGAGGTGGTTGTATTTGACTATAAACGAGGGCTATTTGAGGTCACTACTGGACATGGAGACCGTATTGCAGGGAAAGGTGGAAAGAAACACACAGTGAACTTAATACAGAAGACATGTACATGTGAGAAAGTCAGAATATATAAGTTGTCGTGTTCTCATGTCCTTGGGGTATGTCGATACCGGAGCTTGTCATATAGTGGTTTTGTGGACGCTTCTTTTATGACTACCGATTATCGATCTACTTATATGTCATATTTCAAGCTTGTGCCTGATATGTACAATTGTTCTCCATATTGTTGTCCGAGAATTATAGCTGATGAGGGGCTAAAGCGTGGAGCTGGACGTCCGAAGTCTACTCGAATAAAAAATGAAATGGATGCAGCTGATAGGCCAAGCAAATATAGTTGTAGCATTTGTAAGGTTCCGAAACATAACAAGCAAAGACACCCTAATAAGAACGATGAAGGAACATCTGGGTAGATCTGTTTTCATTACAAACATAAATTTATATTATCATAATCGCTTTTTATATCCATTGTGTTACTAACTTATGTTAATTTTTTTGTTCTTAGGTCTGATGGCGCAGTCCATCTTTCCCGGCCCCACTGATCGCAGCGTTCTCACCCTCCAGGACAAACATCGGAGTGAGGATGCCTGGAGGGGAGTAGCGGACATGATATTATCGTGTCGGTTGCATCATCGTAGTCTCACTCATGACTGGAAGGTTCATGATAGGGTTCTTCGGTATGTTGAGCGTGCTGGTTTTCTCGGCATACATCGTTTGGTAGGGGAGGTTTGGAGATTGATCGAGCACTTCTGACGGCATTAGTGGAGCGATGGAGGCAGGAGACACATACCTTTCATTTGACTGTCGGGGAGGCGACGATTACTTTAGAAGATGTCGTTGTTATCCTTGGACTCAGAGTGCCCGGGCCACCTGTTACTGGTTCAGGCGAGGGTAATTGGGCTGCAGTAGTGCACGAGTTGTTAGGGATTTGGCCCACCACTCCGGAGAACGAGACCAAAGTTCTCCAGGGTTCGTCTTTGAGGTTGACATGGCTTCGGCTTCAGTTTTTCTTGTTGCCGAACGATGCTGACGAGGCGACAGTGCAGAGATACGCACGGGCGTACATTCTTGTGTTGATGGGGTCCATTCTTTTTGCTGACAAGAGTGGAGATACAGTGAAGGTGATTTATCTCCCGCTCTTGGCTGATCTGGACGTAGCAGGGACATATAGCTGGGGTAGTGCGACCCTTGCATATACTTGTATCGACAGCTATGTCGGGCATCACAAAGGGGGGCGAGGGAGTTAAGTGGACCTGTGTTGTTGTTATAGCTGTGGGCATGGGAGCACATACACATTGGCCTGCCTCAGATTTCGAGGTTGCGGGACCCACCTCCACAGTTTGACGATGGCATTCCTGTTTTAGGCTCCCAGCATGTTCCAGGGGTTGACCCCTTAGCTGTCAGGTAAGATGCAATGTCTCACATTTGTTGACATTATTTAGTTTCATTTTTTAGAAGGATATTAATGTGTTTTTATTTTCAGTTGGCTTCGGGTACACCTCACTAGGTCCCACTTAGCAAGTGGGCTTTCTTACTACAGGGATGCACTTGACTATCAGACGGACGAGCAGGTACATAGGGTCTCACATGCCTAACTTATATACGTTAGTAGACCTCTCTCACATGCCTAATATTTGCAACCTTTTTCTTTGTAGATGATTTGGCAGCCGTATACTGATGCGAGACTCGAGTTGTTACTTGCTATATGTCGAGCTGATCGACATGTATGGCGCACATTGGCTCCACTTATTTGTTTCGACATTGTGTAGTTTCATTTTCCAGATCGAGTTATGCGCCAGTTTGGATTCGAGCAGATGATTCCAGCAGCTTGTGATACGAGCACAACCCTTCATGGCATAGATCGGAGGTCGAAGAACAAGAATTATTCGCTCAGACATCGACCTTACATAGCGCAGTGGGATGAGCGCAAAAGACGTGTTGTTCAGGGTACTCCATTTAGTGGTCGTACTCATGCCATTGAGGAGTATATGATATGGTATCGTCGCATCACGAGGTTCCGCATGACGGATCCATTTAGGCGACCTCCTTCTACACATTATCGCCAAGTGCGCAAATATAGTACTTGGTAAGTGCCATGATTTGTATTTATACTTTTATTTATTTACCCGACTATATAATGTATATTTTTCTTTCTATGCAGGCACATACTTTATCTGATGTTGCTCATAGGTGCGATATTGTACTGGAGGCTGCTGAGTCATTGCCTCCAGATATGGGGCGCCAGTTGTATGCGCAGACATTGCAGACCATGAGGGAACTGTGTATTGACGATGTTGGCCGAGCTAGACATGGCCACATCTTACATGGTGTGCCTACTTCTGCCTGCACATACATCGACTTCTACATCTTCTATGTCTGCTTGCCCATACATCTACCACGACATCTTTGCTTTCGCCTCCCGGCTTGTCGGAGGACCTACCGACGACGTTCGGCCACCACTCCATATTCTCTTAATGCCATTATTGCGGAGTCTATTGAGACCACACCTAGTTCATCTAAACCTACACAAAAGAAGAAGAAGGGGGCTTAGCACTTTCATTTATTGTTTGTATAGTTAGTTAACACTATGTTACATTTTAAACTATGTTTGTGATTGACATATTTTCTTAATCTTGCTTCATAATTAAGAAATTCTTGGATAAATTTGAATTTGGATGAACTTGGTGTTTGGTGATTGATGTGTGGATAAACTTGGTGGTGGTGGATGAAATTTGGTGTTGGAATTGCATGTTGGAGAGCTTATTTTGTAATGTTTCTGGCATTTTGGCCAGTTATGGGAAAGCAAAACGGCCTGTTGTACCTGTATATAACCGCTATTCGTAATAGCGGTTTATATATGCCAGAGATATAGTTGTGGTGCACATGGAAGCGCTACTTGGAGTAGCGGTCTATTGGAATAAATCACTATTCGAGATAGCGGTTTATTGGAATAAACCGCTACTCGGGATAGGGGTTTACTCTAGTTAACTGCTACTCTTTGAGTAGCGGTTTATTTTGGCGAAAACAAAAAAAAAAAATTTCTCGCGTGCCATCCTACGTGGACGGTACCTATTGAATTAATTTGAAATTCGGCGCGTGTAAGGAATTAATACCCATTTTAGCATTATTAAAGGAAAAAATTAAAAGAAATTGAGTTGGGGCTAGGGTTTGCTTTAGGGAAAACTAAGGGGAACTTTTAGAGAGAAGACAGAGCCCCTCTCTCTCTAAAAATCCCGTTTTCCTTTACCTTTTATATTGATAAAACCAAAAACTCGAAACTTATAGTGATAGTCCCTAAATAAACAAAATGGACAGTTCTCCCCAACAATCAACTTCTTTCTAATTTTTTCTCTTCCTTAAAAGAGTTAAGACCTTAACCATGTTCCTCTTCTCTGTTCCATTAGTTACCTGCCTATAACACTGAGCAATACAGAAGCAGCATCTCCATTGACATCCCCCATGTTCATCTCTCTAATTCACCGCAAAAACTTCCATAACCATCTTTCTCTCTCCTCGTTTCTTCTTCTACATCGCCATCACTCCACTTCCTCCTCAAAACTCCACACAAAATACTCCTTCACTTCCCCACCTTCTCTCCACCCTCAAAACTCTCTCTCTAAACCCTCCCAAAACCCCCAATCCCAAACCCTAATTTCCGAAAAACCCCCTTATCGCCCTCCATCATCCCTCGAAACCGGCCAAAAACCCTTACGATCCAATTTACCCTTCGATTTCCGTTACAGCTACACCGAGAGTAACCCCTCTGTGAGGCCCATTGGGCTGCGTCAGCCCAAATATTCCCCATTTGGGCCTGGCCGTGTCGCCCGTGAATGGACCGGTGTTTGCGCTCCGGTGAAAAGTCCAAAAGTGAGGTCCGTGGATGGAGAAGTGGACGGTTATGATGATGATCCTAAGTTGGAGGAGAAGAAGAGGTTGATGAGAGAGAAAGTTCTGGGAGATGCCTTGACGGATGCCGAGATTAAGATTCTTGTTGATAAGTGTCAGAGGGGTAAAACTAAGAGACAAATTAACTTGGGTAATTCCAAAAAAATTAGCTATTTGGGCTATGGCCTCGTAGACATTCCTTATTCGCTGCGCTCGCAAATGAATTGCTTACATTTTTTATTAATATTGTGCACTCTATGTGTTCGATGATATGTTTAGCTGACTTTGTCACAAACATATTTTCTATAGTACTCAGACACGGATTAAGTGTCTACTCGGATATGGGTGTCCAATCGAACTCGGCTATTTTGTAGAAAAAGTCAAGTTCTTAGTTTAAAACGAAGTATTTAAGTGAAGTTTTGTGTATGACACGATACGACACGTGATTTTTGAGGTAAATGAAGGTGTAACATAGCATATTTTAATTGGATATTTAGTCATAGATTAATGTTATATGTTGGAATGATAATTTTAACCATCCTAATATAGCTGACAGATGATGCTCACAAGTCTTCAACTTGCTGTGCGTTCTTTATGTTCTGAAAATTTTAAGGTGATATTTGTGTAAGAGGTATATTTATACTGTTGTGCCGTGCTACTTCTTCCAATACATAATCCATAATGCACTTGTATATTTGAACTTATGATTGCTTAAATAGATAGATTTATGAAGGTGTGAAAACTTCCAAAGTGAATGGTGTGACACGACTGTGATTATTGTGTTTTTGTTTTTCAGGGAGAGATGGTCTGACTCACAATATGTTGAATGATATTCACAATCACTGGAAGCATGCTGAGGCAATCAGGATTAAATGCATGGGCGTGCCAACGATAGACATGAAGAATGTGTTCACCCAGCTTGAGGTCTGTTTTCATTTGGATTAGAATGAGTATTTGTTATTTATTGCTGTCATATTGTAAAGATGGGTTAAGAATGGCCTGTAGGATGAATTGTGAAACATCACGAATCAGGAACCTGTTTTGTAGGACTGATTTGGGAGTATTTGTTTTTCTGTACACAATACATAGTTGATGGAAGAGCTTTTTAGTTTTTAGTTTTGAGAATCCAAATGTTGCAAATAAGAGTTTAAGTGAGTAAAAATTCTCAGTTATATATATGCTTCTGTTATATTCAGAAACTGACAACCGTGAACTATTATCGAGTTTTCTTCTCCTTCTCTTCCTTTTTTCTCATTTTCTCCTTGTTTTTCACTTTCTATCTTGCATCCAGTATACATATTCAATGATAATATGCATGCTCCAAACACTTGTTGTGCTGTAAGAACCTTTGATTGTATCTAAGAGTATCGTATTTGTGCATTGCAGGATAAGACATTTGGCAAAATCATCCATAGGCATGGTGGTCTTCTTGTTCTGTACAGAGGCAGGAACTATAAATCAAAGAAGAGGCCTGTGATTCCATTAATGCTTTGGAAACCCCAAGAGCCAGTGTATCCAAAGCTGATCAAAACCACGATTGAGGGATTAAGCATTGAAGAGACTAAGGAAATGAGAAAAAGAGGAATAGGTGTCCCTGCATTGACTAAACTTGGTAATTTTTTATTTTTTTGTGTCAATTCTAGTTACTATTTATCTGACTATTCTAATCCCTGCAATGGCAAATGCAGTTAGAAATGGATACTACGGTAACCTTGTAGCTATGGTACGAGATGCTTTTCTTGTGGAGGAGCTGGTCCGGATAGACTGCACTGGCCTTGACAAGAGTGATCTCAAGAAAATAGGCGTCAAACTTAGGGTACTTCCTCTTTATTGGTTGATCTTCTTTTTTTATTTTATTTTTTTTATTTTTTTTTATGTTTCGTAAACTTGCATGTAGCTTTTAAGTTTTAGCGGATGTGATTAATCTGGTAAGCAGAAGAACTTAAAGTAAGAAAGAAAAAATGAAGCCAATCGTAACCTACTCTTACGAGTTACGACATGGACACTTAATTTTTATCCCTCATCTCTGCAAGTCTGATGTTGTGCAAGGTAAAGTTGATTTGTTGTACTTAAAAAAACAAAAGAAATACTCGGTACAAGGAAAGAGAAATCTGCTGAGGATGCTGAGAGATCAGCTGTGCAGTTCATATTTTGTAGGAAAGAATGTATGATGGCTGTGCTAGCTCCTGTGAAGTGGACTCGTATACAGTAGTTGGAAGTTACTTTATTTGGACTTGTGTTAAGAAAATAGGTTCTAGTAATCTGAGATATATAACACGGGTTAATGGGTGAAACTAATTCAAATCAAAAGATGAGGACAAGTAGCCTGAAGATTAAGATCAGTGATGTGAGGTATATATTTCTTGGAACATATTTCTACGTATCCATACCACAATTGAGGTCTCAATCTCATTGAGGACTCTTAACGCTCATCGTATTTTTATGGATGTGCACAAACTACATGTGAGAATGTTTCTTGTGGTTTCTTTGTGCTTGAATAGTTGAAAGTTGCTCCCACTCTTTTCATTGTTTCTCTAAGGACATGCAATTTACTAATTTTTTATGGAGGCGATGATAACTAAGCAACGTTCTTTAAAAGTCAAAATGAATAAATTGTGAAATATTGTACTGTTGTGGTGCAATTTGTACAAAAAAAAAATACTGGATAATAAGAACAATTGGTATTGCATAAACTAAAAACAATAGCAGGACAATCATTGATAGGAGGAGAGATTTTGATGGAACCTTGTCTTTGGAAGTTGTCTACCTTAAGATGGCGAGAGCTCATTGTAGATAAACAGAGTTCTTTTTCGTCGTTAACCTGCCTGAAGACTTTGTAGCTGAGGTTTTGGCGTCTCTGATATCTCTTTATAAACACCTATGAACCTTTATCTCTCTTTGCTTCTGATAAAAGCATCTGCATATACAACATGGTTTCTATGTGACAGCCTTTCTATAACTTGTATGGTTTTCTGGTAGAGTGGCTATTGCAATGAATCAGACCTTTAGTAACAATGGACAATCAAGTTTCATTCAAAGTTCAATCAAACCAGTTTCAGGAAGCATGGTATGAATAAGATTGTCCAGAATACAGATTGGGTTTTGTTGCAGCTTGGATGAAATTTGGCTCCTACACAAACTTAGGTTCCTGCTGACCTAGAGCTCAAATTTTTGTGAGATATTAGTCTTTTGTGGCTAGTTTCTTCATTCCTGCACAATAGAAGTACCATTTGCCAATTATATAACCTCACTCCTGTGAGACGCATTTGGTTGTTTAATGCTGTTTGTACATGTTACATCTACTTTATGGTGCTGGAGGTTGAACTAATTCATGTCATATTTTAATTTAATCAGGACTTCGTACCATGTATCCCTGTTACTTTTGTGAAGGAACAGATTGTAGTTTGGAAAGGACCAAACTACGAACTTGTGGAGGACGGGATTTTCCGTACAGAACGTGAACCCTTTGAGAAAACCGTTGATGATTTGGTTTGGGACAGTTGAGAACACGAACCCGTATACAAAAGTCACTAAAGGTTCAAGGGAAATCTTTGGATCCAGCTTTTGGTGGTAAATTATGGTATAAGTCTGTGTGCCTAACATTTTATTACATAATGTTAGGAAATTGCCAATCTATCTCCTTGATGTACGAGTAGTGTAAATCAAATGGCAATTTCGTGAACAAAAGCAAGGATTTGCGACATTTTCTTCAATAAGATGCTACTATTATCTAGTCGTAGGGTTAAATATTCCATCGTGATTTATTTATTTTTTAAAAAAAAAGGAAAATCACGATTGAGTATTTGACCGTATGACTAGATAATAACGACATTTAATTAAGAAAATGCCATTTGATTTACAAACTTTGTACATCTCGGAGATGTACCAGCGGCTGCTCGGAGAAAATGGTATACATGCCTCTAATGGAAGTATTTACCTTCACCTTATAAGGGCATCTTCATCTTTCCCCCACTTGTTAAGTATTCTAGGCAAGAGTGTTGTAGCTCTTGGAGAGGGGCGGGGGAGGAGGGGTTTGGACTGTGAAGCTTACTATTATGCTTTACGATGGGCCGGGGTCCCGGTGAAGGTCTGTTTGGTTACTGCCAAACAAAGAGAAATTCATGCTTAATATCACAAATGCTGTGTGAAGATGCAAAAGATGGTTTACATCATTACATGGTAAATGGACTTCAGGACTCGAGTGTAGCATGTGGCTTCACTTAGATCTGATGTAAGGAATAAGGATATCATATTATGTTGTATCTGTTGCTTGTAAATAAATCATTTTAATCCTGAATAGATATTAATCCCTCGTGCTCCATGCTTTGTTAGGCTTTAGTTTAAACTTGTAAGAGTAGTATAAGGTTTTTTAGAGTTTTAGTAGATAGTGTAAAAATAATAATAAAAACAAATTGATTGATAAATTCAAAGCTAGCGGAGGGTCCATATCACGGGCGATATAAGAATAGAGTATTCTATAATTTTTATAAATTGACTAAAATGGTATACATCTTAATTTTATAATGGAACACTTGAGGACTTCCTTTAACATGCCTGAAATACTCTTATGGAATTAATATTTAAATTGTTAAAAAAATGATATTATTTTAGTGGTGAAATAAATTTTTAAGTTATTTTTTCTATCATTTATGTTATACATCAACGAACGTCCCCTCAAAAAAAAAAATACATCAACGGACGTATTGCATGATAGTATAAGACTAGTAATGATTATTTGAGGACGGAATGAGTAATGTAACAAAATTTGGAAAAGCATGTAACGATAATTCATGAAAGGAACTTTGTAAGTGATTTGTTGAATATGGGTATTTTAATTGTTCTCCGGCTGTTATTTGGTAGTATAACTTTGTTAAGTATGCCGTGTGTGACTACTGTGTGTTTTTTTGTTGACTGGTAAAATTGTGGATATGATATAGTTTCCGTTTATGTTTTTATTTGGTCAATTTTGTATAGCATGCGGCAGACCATGTGTGTTTTGGATTCTTTTCAAATAATATAGTTTTACTACTTCAATTATATAGTTTTTATTATTGTCTTGTTAACAATGGTGCCAGTTGCTCAATGAAATAGAATTGCTCAACTATACGTCGTGTGTCACATGCACGTCTAATGCCAATAACAAACCAAACCTTGAAATCAATTTCATTATTATTTGGCTAATGAAAAGTCATAAGATATTTTACTTCTTGAAGTAGAAAAAATAAAGGAATATGATTATCTAATTACCTTTTTCCAATGTTTAGTAACCTAGAAGTATTAGATAGATATTGAAATATGCTTCAAAAAAAGGGAAAAAGAAGAAATCAAAAATAATAATAACCCATATTCATTATTCCTATAGAAATGTTAATTTTGAAAGGCTTGTTCTCATTCAATAATCATATATATTGCATAAGTGGAAGACTAAACTCTAGTATCAATAAGGCATTATCCTTATCCTATTGACTTTATGCTATTTTTTAAAAGAAAGTCTAACCTCTAGTAGTTAATTATATTTATATAAAAGAAAATTGATAGTTGTATATACACTATAAATATAAGGATAATAGTATGTACAAAATTAGGACTACAATGCAATAATCTCCGGAATAACTAAACTTATTATTAAATAGAAATTCAAAGTCACATAATATAAGTTAAATCTTGCCACAAGTTAATAAGTAATCAATTGCATGAAAAATCATCAATGGTTAGTTCTGTGCTAAGCTTTTATTAAATCGTTGCATATTTTGGGTGTTTAGGATGCAATCGGATTATTACAATGTTTTAATAATGTTAGTTTCATAATTGTTGGTCATATTAAAAAAAAACACATTAAAGTAGAAGCTTACTCGTCATACTGATTTGAATATTGGCTAAAATACAAAGGGAATAATCTTTCTTTTACTTTTATTTAAAAGGATTTTCTAACCTATACCATAATGCATAGGTTAAGACTTAAGAGCATCAATAAGATATCATTATATAAAAAGTTTTCATTTTAAAATCCAAGTATCCAACCAAACAAAAAAAAAATCTTACATGATTATCTCTATCTTAAGTATTTATTCTTATTTATTATCCACAAATAGAATCTTGTTGTATTATATATTTTTTTAAATGAAATCGTGAAATTCTTAACTAATGCAATGCCTTGTGGCATAGGTTAGAAAAATCCTACTTAGAATAGCAAACTAAGTATGGCCTACTAGAAAGGAAAGAATCTTCCAACTTCAAAGTTGGGGTTCAATCCCCCACTAGGGCCATTTGGAAAAGGGGAATAGGAGATCTCATTACCTTACCCTTCCCCCTACTCCTTAAGTGTCTAGCTCACTAACCTTTGTCGGACTGACATACGTTAGGTTCTGACCTGGTAGATCCCTTTATCTTATCTACTTTACATCAACATATGTAGACAAACAAAAAAAATCCCATAATAAATTCCTATATTTAGATGTGTAATTTTCAATCCCCTTCATAAGAAAATTGGAGGATTTGCCTATGAGATCCATGGTGTAACTTGTAACATATTGGACAAAACAATTTCATTTTATACCAAACTTTTATCACATCAAACAAGATATGATTCCAAATCAAATTGGTACACTCTTTTAATTAATCACTTTGAGTCATTGTGTATATACTCATCATCAATTCATATAATGTGGCTTTTTCCTATGATACTTTTACTATTTCAAATATCCTCCTCCACAAAAAAAACCGCGTCTCTATTTCACCAAACCCCACAATACTTTCGCACACTCTCTCTCCTCCCTAAATTGTCTGATTTTCCCCGGTTTTTCACTTCAAAATAAAACTCCTAGAATCTTTCCCAATATTCGTCAGCACAAAATTCATCGATTTCTTCACCAAATTCCCTCTTACTCTCTACTTTTTCTTCCCTGCTGACTGATCTTTCTCTCTCCTCCAATCTTGGAGCTTCATTAATGGCGGATCCTACTCCTTTTTTGACCCATGATACTACTGATCAAAACCCAGTATCAGATTCATCATCACTTTCTGAAAAACCCCATCTTTGTCTTACCATTGAAGATCTCGGGTCAGAAAATTCCCAAATTGACGCGCAAAACCCATTTGAGTTTCTGGGTGTTGATGGGTTTTGTGTGCCAACTTCAACTACTGCTGATCCTTTCAGAAATCATACCCTTAAAATTTCTGGGTTTTATGAGTGGGTTAAGATTGTAATTTGTATTCCTCTTGCTGCAATTCGATTGGTGATTTTTGGGTTGACTTTGTTAGTTGGGTATGTTGTTACTTTGATTGCAATTCAAGGGTGGAAAGATAAGCATAATCCTATGCCTAGATGGCGCTCTAATCTTATGTGGGTTACTCGTTTATGTGCTCGTTGCATACTTTTCTCTTTTGGGTAACTTCAATTTCTCTCTCTTTCACACTCGTTTTGATGAATTTGATTTAGAATTGTTTGGAATTTTGTATGTTTATGGAAAAAAAGAAGAGATTTTTAGTTTTAGGATGAATGTCTAACTATGGCAATGCACGCATAACCTATTATGAATTGATACAAACACGAATTTGACACGACACGACCTATATGACAGCTCTACTATGAAAGTAATAGTTGTGTACTAGAAGTATAATTTTTGGGATGTCTAGGAAAGTTTGTCACTTTTGCAATTATACCCGTGATTTATGATTGGAACTTTCAGATGTCTACTGCTTTGATTAACTAGCGAGGAACAATTTTAGTAATTTCATAGTATATTGGAGGGGTGGTACAATGTGAGTACTGTTTTTAGTTAGAGTGAGTATTAATGAGCTCCTGATGTTTTTGCTTGCAACTATATTGCATAGACTGGGTTTGTTGCCATACCTATATGTGGAATATACACTTATGACTTAACTAGGCCTAGTATTTTGCAAACTTTACTGAAGAATGTATTCATTGCTTTGCTTAAAAGGTACTGACTGGTTTCGCAAACTTTGTGATTGCTTTTCCAAGGAAGTTTCCTATAGTATGTGACCTGAGTCTATTTTTTCCCTTTGGCCTTTTGTGTTTGAGCAAGAGGGATTGGAAGGACTAGGGAGGATATAATATTGGGTGTTTCCTAGACTGATGGTGATATTTTTTTTAAAAAAAATTATCTTATTTTTGGGAAGTAAGTGGTGAGATTTTGTTGTTTTTTGTGTACTTGAACTAATTGTGTCACATCTTGAGCGAGTTCTTTAAAATGTAGTCAGCATCTCAGCAAGCTATTATATTGCCCTTGTCCCTGCTAATTTGACTGTAAACTCTATGTTTTTCTGTCTTTTTGTAGCTACCAGTGGATAAAACGGAAAGGACGGCCGGCACCGAGAGAGGTGGCTCCAATTGTTGTTTCAAACCATGTATCATACATTGACCCAATCTTCTTTTTCTATGAGTTGTTCCCCACAATTGTTGCATCTGATTCCCATGATTCAATGCCCTTAGTTGGGACTATTATCAGAGCTATGCAGGTATTGACTTTACTGACTTAAGTTTCTTGCTGATTGTTCGTGTCTTTTTTAATCTCTCTGTATACGGTTTGATTCATATGTTGTCCTATGAGTGCTATTAGGTAAACTGAAAATCCACCTTGGGTCTGAGGCCAATGGAGTATAGACTGATGTTTACTCCTTGATATATGCCTCCTGCAGTTATTTTGTAACCATGCTTTTGCTCTTTGTTTACAGGTTATATATGTGAATAGGTTTTCATCTTCATCAAGGAAAAATGCTGTTAATGAGATAAAGGTACTGGGACTTTGTGCTTTTTTTTATGTACAACCAAATTAGAATCTCATATGATTCACTGCTTTTTGCTGTTTCAACAAACATAAGAGATCATTGCATGTTTTACCCTTAATTTCTAAATTCTAAATTAAGCAGAGTTCTGCATGATCAGGTCTTGTGTGATTTGAGGTCCTTTCGAACTATTCGCTTACATATTCATTAAGGTGATATCTAGCTTATTAGAATTTGGAGTTGTGAAGCATCCCTTTACTAAAACTCCATTAGTTGATGGGCTGTACTTACTTTGTGAGAAAGATGTACGTAGGGTCGACTTTCCGGTGGCTAATAGATGACACTGGCTTTCTGAAAGTTCAGTTTCTTATCCTTTTTGCTTATGCAATCATCCTTAAGCATGATGCAGATCTTTCTTTGAGCTCCTATTTTGGCTGGGAAAACTTCTGTTGTCTCTTCTATGTTGCCTGTCATCTTTTCCATAAGTAGTGTCATCTAACAATAAGATAAATGCCATATATAGGCAAGTGTTAGTGCAGATGAAGATGAAGATGTGATTCAATGGGTCCTTGAACATAGTCATTGATATTAAGTTGAGGATTCAAAGACATACTATAAGTTTATAAGCTTCATTACCCATCCTCAACAGCAATTCTTGTTGCTGTTGATCTAACAAGACAACTGTAACCATTTTGCATGAGGTCAGCTTGATTCTCATTTATATTCATTGTTTTGGCCTAGAAAATAATTTCTTTCAATGGAGTGGTGGGACTGGGGACTGTGGGCCTAAAGAAGAGACGCTTTGATATGCTCATATCCTCATTTTATTGAAGCGTTGTCAGAATTCAGAGTAGTTCCGAGACTGTTACCATGCTGGAACCGTTTCAGTTTTTAGTTGACAGAGTAAAATTTGATTCATTATTGTTCATCAATTGTAAGGCATTTGATACAGAATTGTATTTTCAAGGACCTGTTTACAGAGAAAGGCTTCCTGCAAGAGATTTCCTCGTGTTCTATTATTTCCGGAGGGAACCACCACCAACGGGAAATTCCTCCTGTCTTTCCAAATGGGAGCGTTCATACCTAATAAGCCAATCCAGCCTGTCATTGTCCGTTATCCTCATGTACACTTTGATCAATCTTGGTATGGCTCTTTTCATGTGCAATTATGCTTGCATTTTACTCAGTAACTCGAGGCTCGAGCATTAAATTTTGTTTACTACATATATAGGGGCAATATTTCCTTGGCAAGGCTGATGTTTCGAATGTTCACTCAGTTTCACAATTACATGGAGGTACTCTTTCTAATACTTTTACATATTCTTTGCTCCCTGTCACGTGATGTTATATTGCTTTGTTGGTGGTATGAAGTGCAATCTAGCTATTTGATCGAGTGTCTAATTCGCAGTACAAAAATGGGTAAGAGAACACAATTAGCTACCTAATTTTGTTAGATTAGCTGACCAATATACTAGTAAACTGACCATTAGTTGGGAATATTTTCTTGGTCTAAGAAACCAAGCTAAGCTGATCAATATATTTACTGAAACGTGCTGACGTGGCAGATAAACCATGAATCAAATACAAGGGAAGAATGTAGTACATCTATTATGTCCATTTATGAGGCGATTGGTTTTTACTGGATGAGAACTTGTGTTAGTTGCAACTTGCAAGCACATAAATGATCTGAACCTAGATAGATGAATTCTTAGGGGAAAATTTCTATCTTGGACCAAGATCCTTAGAAATGAAGTCAAATGTCCTTGAACTTTTTGTTTGGTTTGTATTATTTGTGTGCCGAAGCTGGTGTAGTTGACCATTGGTTCTTGGTTTTTTTATCAATATCTCTTTCCATTGAGCAGGTGGAGTACCTTCCAGTTATACGACCTTTGCAGAGTCAAAAGAAAATGTTTCCCTTTTTGCCGAAAGGGTTAGTGTATTTTACTACTTTATACATCTTTATGCATGTGTAGTAGATACATAAAAATACATGTATTCATATGTTGTAGTGTAAGACTGTTTTTTTGAAGTATTTTCGATCATAGGCTGTGTATTATGTTCCTCTATTCGCTTTGAAGAAGAACAAATATTCCATCTATCCTGTGTCAAGACTCAAGAGTCTCAATTGAGTTCTCTTTTCCCTGTCAATTTAACGGTCTGCCTCACATTAAAATGTCATTTTACTTGTACACTTTGGTGCCTTTACCTTTCTATGATTGTAAAATCAATTTGGGATCCTAAAAGTGAAATTGAGGGAGTAATTAGCTTCTCTACTAAATTCCTGATGTGATGTAAACAGTGGAATGCTAGAATCACTACTTTGACTAGTTTTTAAGCTGAAAGGGTTGAATTTGTAGGTTCATGTTCATTACTTTGTGATAGAATTTCTTAGGGGATGTAGTGATTGAGAATATTTTTCTTGACACTGAATGGGATCAAAGCTTTCATCATCCATGTTAAACTCTGTTTCTTTTCTTAAATTTGTGACCCCCTAAATAGATTTTCTGCATCTCTTCCCCCGGCCTTTGGGAATGGGGCAAGGGTTAGAAGTGCTTGTTTAACTCTTGGAATTGGAAAAATGCAGACTGCCCATGCTATGGCCACTTCTTTAAATCTTGTGCAAACATCTTATACCTACGGGGACATGCTGCTTCTGATGAAAGCAGTTGAACTGAAACAGGTGAGCACTTTAATTAGTTTTGATGCCCTTTCTTTATTTGTTGAAAACATGACTAAAGCTTTAAATTATCTAGTTACATTATTGCATAAATCTAAACTTCTACACTAGCATTTCAACATGAGATTATGCTCTTACTTCAAACACCTAAAGCGTGGTTGACATTGTGAAATAATTTTCCTCGGAGATGCTTCTTTGCCTTTCCTATCAAGCCACATGGTCGATCTTGTATGCTGAAGGATATCTTTCAATTAAGAGGTATCTATTGGAATAAGATGTGGGATTTTTCCTCTTTAGTGAACTTTTATGAGAGATTTTCATCAACAAATGTTTCGACATCAATATACTGGATTCCAATGTGGCGGTACATGTTATGGAGCGTAATTAAGAACTTTTGATGTTCTAGGATCCTAAATGCTAAGGTTTTCTCGATTTGAAGCTTAAAGTGATTATCTTCCACTTTTAAATTTTCAACAAAAGAATTACCCACAGCTCGTGGGCTCTGAATCTCCCTTCTGTCTTTTTCAGCTTCTCTGTTATTCGCTTATATTTCTTTTATATGATGAACAGTTACATCAGTAGCGATAGTGTTTCAATAGTAGTTAGCTTCTTGACTCCCATTTGCTGCACATCTGAGACTGTTGCTTAATTGAACTTCTAGTTGCAATGCTACTTTTGTCGTTATTGTAAGTTTTCAGATTCAGTTGTGCCATCTGGCTACATTAAAGGTCAGTTTGGTGTAAGTTTATAAATTGAGGCAATGCACCCATCCTCAAGCATGTGTTTTTCTTCTTGATCTTTCACTAAGACTTATTACTATAATCATGTGCAATGACCTAATACAAGGGAGGGGGTATTTTAGTAAATAGCTTTATATTGATAGTAGCTTGAAGAGGAAGATAGTTAAGGAGATAGTTTGTTAGGGTAGAAACTTTATAAATAGAGCATATTAGGGAGAGAGAAAATATGTTGAATATAGATAAAAAATTGGGTGAGCTTTTAAGAGAACAATGGGAGAGAACAAGCCTCTCGAAAGCTTGTAATTATCCTTTTATATTGCTGTAATTTCAGTTTATGACTCAAATCTCCTCTTTCTTCCCTAATTGTTGCCATTAATGGTGTCCAAGCTATGTTAATTCATAGCATCATGCTTGGGGTGTGGAGATGGATTACTATGGGCATCCACAAGGGATTCCATGTAAATCTACATCAGATTTCATTGACTTTACCTCATCTTACGAACTTGCCAATTGGGTTCCGAGAATCCGAGTAACTTTTTTTTTTTTCTGTCTAACATCTTACCTTGTGTAATTGACAGGAAAATCCTTCAAGATATATGGTTGAATTGGCTCATATAAATTCAGTGAGTATATTTAATCTTCAAACTTCATTCTCTCTGGTTCCCAGAAACCAGAATTGAACAATGCTGCAGACCCCAAGATTATGCTGCCATAATGTTCATTTTATATGGATTCCTTGTGCATTTTTATCGGTTTGGATTTTGTGGCTTAGCTAACCATGATGAAATGTGCATTCCTACTTGCTATTAGATCAATTTCATGACTGGGATGTGCCTTTACTTTTATTGGATGCTTAGCGCTTCTGGGCCACAATGGTGGAGCTTGAAATTCTTGTCTTTGGAGAGGGGGGGAGTGCTACAAATATCAGAGCTCTAAAAAAGAAAGATTAGTCTTTTATCTGACATAAGCTACGAGGAGATGTAAAGAAGAAGAAGATGAAAATATGAAGTATTATGTATTCTGATAGAAAAAGAAAGTCATTCCCGCGAGAGACAAAAAAGAGAACTATGTGGCTAGTTTCCCACCGTTCCCAAGGTTGTATGTGCTTGCCTTCACGGCAATAATTTGCTTAATGTTTTATCACATACCTTAATCTTGACGATTATAATGAACGGAGATAGCTGGCAATTATACTGTGTATGGGCAATAGTCAACACAGCCTTTCTTTTAGGTATGGTGGTTGCTAGCTGATCTTAGTCACTAACTATATCGGAAGGTCCAAAGTCCTGAGTGGACTACTTCCAAATTTTAAGTATATGTCTATAATCTTGAATCATGAAGCGTATTTTTAAAACCTAGAACTGTTTAGATACTGAACATATTGAAATACCACTGATTATATCTATCTACTGTATTATCCGTCAAATACTGACTCAGCATATTTTGCCTTTTTAACTTGCTTGTCATGTATCCTCTTGATGTG
>CANSNZ010001273.1:0-119956 GCA_947646795.1 Beta lomatogona
CAGACTGTCGAACAGGTAAAGATAAAGAAAAAAATTTTCAGAATTATGGGAGAGTAAGTGGAAACAAGATCCTTTAAAGAAAATCTCCCGAACTTACACATGTCTGATGTTTAGCGATCAGACACCAATGACATACAAGTTCTATGTAGCAGCATAAAAAGTAACCATGACCATCTTAGGATATTTCTTACATGGCTTGTGTTACATGTTAGCTTTATTTATAGGCACAACGATTGTTTTTACACTTTACGGTATTACATTACTTTACTGCAAGACTTCTCCTTTTTAAGAGCCTAATAAAGTCAATCATGGGAAACTCCTCACTATGCGATATCTCTTAATCTATAGAGTTTGTGCAGGTAGCTATGGCTAGTCAGTTCTTCATTTCTCAGCAATAAAACCTTATACTCCAAATTTTGCAACCATAATGACTACAAGACAGGTGAACATGCTTCCCAAATTTATCGTGTCTTCCCTTTAAACTGTTGCTAAAATGAGCGCCTTGCTAAAACAAGTGTGTGCTATAAATGCAGCTTATCAGCATCCTACTTTCATGCTTGTGGTTTACTCATCAGTCCATCACAATAACTTGGGACATAAGACCCTTGACCCATTGGTCCAGTTGCTCTAAACTTGGTGATATGTTTTAATGATCCATCCTACGCTCAGCAATTAATCAAATGCTTATATTGAACATAAAAACAATAGGCCTCTCAATTCCCATCCAGAGAAGAGAATGTGCAACTTATATATGACAACCTCCTGAGAACATTTATCTAATATAAACCAACCTTGGGATAACAAGATCAGATTACCATTTTGAAACAGAAAAAGTCATAAGCAACAATAAGTCCCCAATATAAAAATTTACTAGATAACTAGAGTTAGATTTCTTTTTTTTTCCCCGGAGAGAAAACTTTTAAAAAACAAAAAAGGGTAATTGTTAAACTCAATAGAGGCCATGTTCTCTTCACCATACAAAATAATATTCATAAAATAAGTTTAGTTTGAAAACAATAAGTTTAATTCAATAAAATTAAGTCCGGTTCAGTTCAATAAAATCAGTTTGTTAGGATTAGGGGGTAATAGATCCCGAAGATTGAAACTTTGTCCACCAAATTACCCCCAAAATGAAGCCCGTCTAGCACCAATTTGATAGGATTAGGAGTTTAACTAGGGACACAAATCCAACAAGGTACCAATAACACAAAAATAATTAATGGGTAACTTGAGTTACCCTCATCAACTACCAAAAAACAACACATACGAACACTCTTCATGAACTCACAAGCTCTCTAGTGTTAGCGGTAACAAATTAGGATCTCAATCTAGTTATACAACCTCTCACTCTCTTGTGGTTCTCACAAACCCTTAGATGGAGTCTATTACTTTCTTCATAACTTTTCTCTCTTCTAATGACCCTTTTATAGGTATACAACAACATAAATGACCCTTCTTATAATATAAGGGCACTATTGAAAAACCGCAAATTTAACGGGTCAAAGCTGGAACAGTGAAGCGTCCACTCGAAAAATGTGTTTCTCGCTTCAAAATGGAAACTCGAAAAATGTGAGAAAACTTCTACAGATGGTTCTAATAACAATGGCAACCTCAACTGCACTCACATTATCATCAACATCTATTCCTAGGCCTTAGCAACTCTGTAAGTTGTGTGTTTCTTACTCCCATTATTCATGCAATGCAATTCATGGTATGATCATTTCTATGAGAAGTTAATATGAAAAGACTAAAATGTAACATGTCTTTATTGATAGTGTTTATACTAACATACATTCTTTGGTGACTTTGATTCAAGATCTTAGAAAAACAACTTATATTTTCACAATCAAACGCACCATATTCCACCCTTAAATAAAGAAGAAAAAACAAATATCACAACTTTCAGTTCTCCTCAAAAACCCTAAAATCAACCACACTCTTAACAACTTTTATAAAATTACAAAAAAAAAAGGAAAAAAAAAGGAAAAAAAAGGAAGATTATAACTTACTTTTTCAATCATCCATCTCGAATGATGCCATCTTTGCCAACTTAAATGATCAAATATGCAAGAATTGGCGAGAATTTCTACATAAAAGAAAGAAGTAATAATTATTTAGGGTTTGAACAAAAAAGAGATCAAAATGCAGCGAACTACAAATTGCAAGGAAATCGATGATGATATTGAAGAATTAAACCTCAACTCTACTACAAATAGCACTTTCTGCATTTCTCCATTTGGATTTTTTCCTGCAGTAGGAAAATATGAAAATTGAAGAACAAAATAAAACCTAACACAAAACTTACAGTGTATTGTGAGTTTGTGACTGAAGTGAAGTGAACTGGCCACTGGGCGGCGCCTCCTCGCCGTGTGAGCGTCGGTGGTCGAACTGCCGGATTGCGCGTCGGCGGTCGACGACGAAGTGTCGTCTGTCGTGACTTCCGTGTATGACCGTTCAAGAATTGAGAGAGAGGGGAAGCGTGAGAGAGGAGCGCGAGAGAGAGGCGTAATTACTGTGTTTTGCTTTTGGCTTCACGCTCCTCTGTTTTCCAAATTCCAGCGTGTCCTTTTCTTTCTTTTTTTTTCAAATAATTTCCATCATAATTTGATAATTTAGATTGAAAATCACAATGTACAATCAATGTTATTACTACATCATACAATATGTCACACAATTTATGTGCAGCAAAACTTCCTACAAAAACTTAACCTCCTTAGCTTTTGAACCCCCAACTCGGACCATCAGTGGCGAAATTAGAGCATTAACCCTAGTCATGAATCACACGAATATGGACAAATTATAGCCAACATCTAAATCCTAATAGAAAATACAGGGCAAGATCTTGGAAAATATCAAATAAAAAAATTCAACAAACTCAAACTCTAGATAAATTGAAAAAGAAAAAAAAATTAGGAATTACAATGGCCGAAGATGAGCAACGGCGTCGTTGTTGGTGATGGTGGTGGTTCTTAGAGGTGTAAATGAGACGGAGACAATTCGTGAGTTACTCGAGATCGACTTTTCCAAAGCTCGACTGAAGTAGGCTCGACTCGAACCTCGAGCTCGACTCGATGACTAACGAGTCGAGCTTCGAGCTACTACCACACGACTCGAAAAAACTCGTGAGAAACTCGAAAAAAAATTATATATAATACTTGCGATTTCGATAAATAATTCTCAAACTTTTTCAAAGAACTTAATCCATGAAATGTAATAACCACTTTCATAGAAAATATTTTCATAGTGGACATTAATTATAGTTTGTCTTTAGGTTATGGTTAACAAGTCGAGCACAAGATTTTAACAAGCCTTAGCCTTGGCTCGGCTCAAAATCTCATGAACAAACTAGAAAATTATTAAAAATTATCTTTTATGTAAAATATCAAATGTCCCACATTGGTTTATAGTATAAACAATAGCCTTCTTTCTCTATAAAATGTTACTACTCTAGCTATACTTATTGTTTGAATTAAAGCTGCCCCACATTGGTTGGAAACAAAGTTTTAAGTTTGTGTTCTTTATAAATGGAACAAAAAACTTTTTGGTTTGGAAACCATTTTTTTCTATGAAAGTTTGTTTCATAAAGTCCCACATTGGTTGGACAATGAAACACCCAACTTTTTTTATTTATAAAGACTACTCCAAGTACCTAACTCAAGGTACATGATTTGACTCAAGTTTGAGTTGAGCCATGATTTGAGTTCGAGCTTGAGTTCGAGCTTGATTTGAGTTCGAGCTTGGGTTCGAGCTTGATTTGAGTTTGAGTTTCGAGTTCGGGCTTGATTCGAGTTCGAGCTTGATTCGAGTTCGAGCTCGAGTTTGAGCTTAATTCGAGTTCGAGTCGAGTTTGATTTTTCAAGCTCGCGAGTTTCGAGTCGAGTCGAGCTTGATTTCGAGTTCGAGTCGAGTTTAGCCAAACTCGAGCTCGACTCGCATCATTTACACCCCTAGTGGTTCTTGAGCGACGGTGGAAGAAAGGTTAGGCGTTGATGTTGGCGAGTGTGGTGGTTGGTGCGTTTTTTATGGCGTCTACTATGAACAGCGGAGAAGATTGAAGAGGGAGGTCAAGAGAGAAGATCGAGAAGTGGACCGAGGGAAGTTGGCACGCCGAGACTTTGTTTAAAGATCCAATTAAGCGAGCAGAACCGGGTCGGTTAATTGGACGTACATTCGCCTAAAAAATACAAAACTAAGTTACTCAGGTTATCTTGGCCAACTAGATCAATTTTTTTTTTTTTTTGGTGAAAAAAACATCCATTAATTAAAGACCTTAAAAATATCTATACAATCCTTTAAATAGGTTTCCATACGATAACTAGGGGGAGGGGAAACGACCTCTAGGTACATTACTCCTACAATCCGTCATACGGTGATGCTTTGCTAACACGTCGACGGTTTTGTTATAAATCTTGCTGCAATACTCAATCTTCAACTCGGCACCTTCTTCCCAGCTTTTACATTGGGATAAAATACTCGCATATTTGTTAGAACAATCCGTTTTCCCTCACATGAGAGAAACGCCTAATTGGCTATCCGAGTAAATAGTAGCATACTTGAAACTAGGGCTGTTCACATGGGTGGGTCGGACCGGAATTTGGACCGGACCGGACCGGACCGAATCTCCCGTCCGGTCCCGGTCCGTGGAAAGTGACGATTCCGGTTTCGGTCCGGTCCAAACCCGGAAAATCAGGTCCGGACCGGAAACCCGGAATTTTAGTATTTTTTTTAAAGCGCCACCCAGTCATTTTTACAGGTCCAAACAGGGTCTAACATGTCCAACAGGTCCAAAATTCGCAAAACAGGTCCAAATAGAATATTTAAAATCCAAAAAAAAAATCGAAAATCAGGTCCAACAGTCCGGACCGGGGACCGGACCGGGGGACCGGACCTGATTTTCGGTCCGGCACCTGGACCGGACAGAAAATCAGGGTCCGGTCCCGGTCCACCGAATCCCACGAATCCGGTCCACCGCTCCAAGCAGGTCCGGTCCGGTCTTGGGCCTGGTGAACAGCCCTACTTGAAACCATGGACATTGCAATAATTAAACCTTCATACATAGCAAAATGTTCCGACATGAGGGTCTAATGCAAAGCTTTTTGTTCCGAAATCATGAACCCAAGTACCCACATGCTCTCTAACCACTCCCTGTACCCATTGGCTCCGACACCCCTATAAATGAGGCATCTACATGGATGATATGAGTATGAGAAAAGTGAATGGGAAGAGGAGAAGGAGTTTGGGGCGAGTTGCATGACGAAGTTTTAGAAGAGATACAAGACGATTTCGAGGGCGATGATAGAAGCCTTATGGACCAACAATTTAACATAGGATGGCTAGGATTTTCTCAAGTTACACTCATTCCTATCTTTTGAGATCTTATGACACGGTAAGGAAAAATAACACTCCAACTTATGCTTTTAAACTCAAATACAACTTCCATATTGAACCTCGGAAAAGACAAATGCTGGAGGGTGTTGCCGGCGATACTCAACCAAACATTGCCCGAAGGGGACACTCACGGATGACGTGCGACCAATTTTCAAAAACAGCGGAACATCTAGGACAAAGATGCATCGGGGGTGATGTTTTGTGTTATTTAAGGTTTAGTAAGAACCGGATTAATTCTTTGTGTTACTAGTTGTTATCTTGCAAGCCTATACGCAGCACCCTAAAATAGTGTATTTGCGATATTCTAATTACATTGGATTTAATTAGCAAGATGATTGTGAAGTAATTGTATGTTCCAAAACGGTTGGTGCTTCGCACTTGTCGTTTGGGGTGTATGGAGGCAAAGCAACAAAAACAAGGTGTTCATAAACAATTTATTCTTACTCCCATACTATGGGCGGACAATATACATTCTAGTAGTTGTTTGAAGTGCAATTTGCAGCTAAAAATCTAGCAATTTTAGAGAGCCCTCTAAACTGAAAATTGTTGCTAACTTGTGGATATTTCACATGCCTTTGGAATGCTTTTGAAATGAAGCTTTGGCCTACTCCTACAAGATGGATGTAAGCTTCCCTTGCAAAACTCTATATCTAGAAATCGATGCAGTTGGCGTGATTTGGATATAAAAGCTTGTTGTTATTAATTCATTGAAGATGGGCGGTGGTGAAGGCCTAACAAGTTAATGTACAAGAGTTTAGATTTTATAGCATATTTGAGATTAGCACGAGAACTTTTGTAAAGTGAGAATATATGTAACAATTGAAGATGTTTACATTGGTAGGTAGATTCTTAATATGTTTGTCGACATTATGGCAGAGCTTCACATTATTTGGTCAAGGTAGTAAGAACCATTGAGCCAATGTCATTCGGACGCTTTGAGTTGGAAATGGATCCTAGGAGTAAAGGGGAATTGTCATTTTTTTCGGTTATTTCACCAATACCCACGACAAAAAAATTTATTCACCAAATACCTCCACTTTTTTCAAAATTCACCGAGATACCCATAACCTTTAAAAAAATCACCAGATACCCTTTTGTTGACGGACGTTAGTCCCTACATTAGCTTTTATTTACAAGTTTGCCCTAAGTCGACCTAATTGGCTCTAAATCAACCTAATTAGCACTAAGTCACCTAATTAATCCTAACTAACCCTAACCCTCTCTCTCCCCTAACCCACCAGTCCCATCCCCCCAACCAACCCCAGCCCTACCAGCCCCCAGCCCACCACCCTCCCAACAACCCCAGCCCCACCAGGCCCCTCCCCCTCCCACGCAGCCTCCCTCTCCCCCTCCCACGCATCCCCTCTCCTCCCACGCAACCGCAGCCGCCTCCCTCCTCCCATGCCCCCTCCCCATAACCGCCAGCCCCTACCCCCTTCGAATCCCGAGCCCACCACCCCCACCCCTTCGAATCTCGATCCCACCACCCCCGGCCCGCATTAAATCCGAGGCAACCGAAAAGTAGAACACGAACCGGCGAGTGAGTGAGTGAGGGGAGGCGCGGCACAAGATCGAAAGAGGGGAATGATGTTGAACGGACGCGAGAGGGGGCGGTTGAATCGACGCGAGGAGAGGGACCGGTGTTGAATCGGGCGGCGAGGGGGGGAGGGGCTGCATGGGGGGGTCTGCGTGGGGATTGCTTGGGGAGGGGATTGCGTAGGCTGGCTGGGGAGGAGGGGAGGGGTGGGCTGGGGTTGGTGGTGGGGCTAGTGTGGGTCTAGGGTTTTTGGGGTTGGGTTAGGGAGAGAGGAGTGTTAGGGTTTACTTAGGGTTTAGTTGGGTTTTAATTAGGTTTAATTAGAGTTTTTTAGGTTAATTAGTTAACGAACACTAACGTCCGTTAGCCAAAAGGGCATCTTTGGGTAATTTTTTTTAAAGGTCGAGGTATCGGTGAATTTTTTTGAAGGTCGGGGTATTCGGTGAATTTTGAAAAAGTGGGGGTATTTGGTGAAATAACCGTTTTTTTTCTTTTCCAAACAATGATGAGTAGTTATGAAACGACTTGCATACCTAGGCACGAACAAACTCTCTTTAAAACAATTTGAACAGCTATATGGCACATTGTTTACGAAGGAAACACGTTTGCCGCAAGTATTACATCCAATATATGTAAGTAAATCTGAATAAGTTGGTTCAAAATGCAAACTTTCAACCAATGAATTTCGCCTAACACTGTAGTTTGAGCCTAAATAAAGTATGATAGCAATGTTAGTAACACAATGTAGGGGAGGGTATGTGTTTAAAGATTATAGTGCGATGGTGCATGTATGAGTTTGTGAAGAAGTAAGACTTATAGTTTTCATATGTATTTTCTGTTATTATATCAATTCCTTCCATCGCGAATATAATCTAGGTTTTACATCTGTGAAGGGAAGTGGAACAAATTAGAAAGGGTATGATGCTGAACAGATAGATATTGATTAGTAATATGACTTGAAATATGCAAGTGAAAAAGTGAAGTTTATAAGCATAGAATTTGCGATATTCACTTCGATATTCAATTAGGCTAGATGTTTGATGCTAGATTGAATAAGGGAAGAGTGTGAAGTTTATAAGTGAAAAAAGTGCGCCACTCCAAAATGACGTAATTGCAATATTCAAATTAGGCTAAATTTAATTATCATATTGAATGTGAAGCTACTGCTATAAGATGTTAGTTTGATGCTTGCATTTGCAATTCCGGTTTCACCTAAGATGTTTACTTTCTTTCCCATATCTTGCCTGTCTTTTCTAGTTTTGCATGTTTAAACCTTATAAAAAAATACATTTCCACCTTAGATTATGATTTATTTTCTCCATTTTCCATTAAAAAATTGATTGAAAACACTCATGTATGCCTTTTGAATTATAGATGTCAAATTAGAAGAAATCAACATTAACTGTAACACCCCGTATTTTTATACCAGTTAAGTAATTATTTATATTATTTTAATTTGTAAAAAAAATAATAAAAAAATATATTATGTTATTAAATATATTTTGTTTCCCACCTATTGACTTTACTTTAGAAGGAGTCAAAAGCTAATTCCTAAATTTCCTAGGTTAAGTACCTAACTACAATTATGTTAGTATTATAAAGAGAGAGGAAAAAAGGGAAAGTAAAAGAAAAGGAGGAGAGTGTTAGTGAGTTACTGCTTCCTAGTTTCGGTTCCAAACTAAAACCCACGTCACTTTTCCTCTATACTCTACCTTCCTTTTCTTTTTCTTCAATCCTCAACTCCTTGTTTCAATTACCATTAAAGCTACCAAATTTTTATCAACCATCATCACTCATCAACCATCTTTCTTCTTCAACAATTTTCGGTTTAGTAGATTTTCTGTTTCGAAGGAATATTGTGTTCTTGACTTTTCGAATTTCGGGTCGGAAGAGTCGGGTCGAAGAAAACAAATTCGGTTCCTTTTCTGAGTAATGTTACTCTGTTACTTCACCTTTATCAAGTAAGTTCTAACACTAAGTTTTAATTTCGATTTTTATTTAATTTTCGGAATTGGGGATTTGTTAAATTAGGGTTCTTAAATAAATTGGATTGGGGGAAAATTATGGTGTGCGAATTTACATGAGTGGTTCTTATTTGATTCTTAATTTTATGTATCTAGCATATTTTCGAGTTTAATTCATACAATTATCATTTTTGAGATTTATTCAAAAACCTTTGTTATGTTGGATCGTTGTTAATTGCCGAGTTCGAGTTATAAGTCCTCCATTATTATAGTTGTTGAACAACGATATTTGCGAGAAATTAATATGCGTTTTTATTATAGTCAAGTGTTAAGTTATCAACTTGCCATTGTTGTAGTATATTGTTGTGGGCGTCGAATGTTAGTATAAGAAAAAGGGAAAATAGAAAAGAATGAAGTGCAAGCTCCTAGAAGATGGACATTTTCTAAGCTAAGAGTATCAATGTAGAGATCGGTTAACAAATCCATCATGCGTGTCTTAGGATAATGATACTTTAACTTTTTAATTGATGAATGAATGAAATTATGCTCTACTGTACTAGTGTTCCATAGTTGATTATATAAAAGAAAAAAAAAACTTTAAGAAGATGGTATATGTGTGTGTTGTTGTTGTTGTGTTGTTGTTATGGTGTGTTGTTGTTGTGTTGTGGTATGGTGGTGGTGGTGTGTTGTTGTGGTATGGTTGTTGTGTTGGGTTGTGTTGTGTTGTGTTGTTATACTAGTATGTGGTTGTGTTCTTTTGACTTGGTTGAGTCGTTTAAAAAAAGTTAATTATATCCTATTAACTAGGTTATGTTATTTATAGGCGAATTATGTGAAGTATAGTCAAGTGACTTATACTATATTATTATATTGTAGATTGCGGGTTCGTAGAGGAACCTTTCGACTTGAGATCGAGATTTATTGATTGTGGTTGCCGATAAGGTAAGATTTCTTACTTTGCTTGTACGAGATGAGTTCGGATATGTTTTCACGTTGTTTGGAAATTTATTTTAACAATGAGATTGTTTTATGAAGTTTATACTTTGAGATTTAAATTATTCTTGATATTTATATCGAAAGAGTTTATGAGATTATTTATGAGATTTATAAGGAGGGATGTTACCAAGTTTAATGAAAATGTGGGGTTGCTGTAAGCGGTATTTCTCGAGTATGGAAGTATGTTGAGTTAACGGTGTCTCAACAGTTTATTTAGTAGTTGGGAGTATATTGATCAATACTCTTGCCATTTGTCTTCCTTCTTGGTACGTTATCAAGTTAGGGGTATGCATACTAGGGACTTTGGTGTTTACCTTATCCGGTGAGCCTAGCTAGCTCATTGGATTTTTATTACTTCCTACTCACAGATTACGAAAAGTTATATTTGAAAGTTTTACGAGAATGGTTCGGAAAGAAAGAAAGATTGGATACGATGTTGTTAGAAAATTAATATATTATATATAATCTAGACGCTTTCAAATGAATTTGTAAGATATTCCTATATATCTTACTAGCACATTGGGTAGTTTTGTTTTATTATAATATGAAATCTTGCTCGGCCTTTGGCCGATACTACGATGTTTAATGTGCGGTACACGAAGATAGTTAGCTTTTGGTTGGGTTAAAGAGTGCGTTGGATCTCCTTTAGCTTAATAAGATATTAATAAGACTTCCGTTGTTATTTGTTTGACTTTTAGAATTTACATTACGGTTTGTAATAATTAATTACTTTATATCTAGTTGTCTCGTAATAATTATTTAAAACTTATTGTCTATTATTTCTAATTAGAACCATTAGCCTTGCGGTTATTATTATTAATTATCGCGGCGTATCACCTTTGGATTTCTGAGTCTATTTATTATAAGTTGTTTTTAGAAATATTGGAAATTCGGGGTTGTTACGATTATGTATCGAGCTTTAGGTTAATAAGACTTCTTTAAGATGACCTTAAGCAAGAATTGGTAAATAAATTATTAAAATTGAAAAGCCGTTGTGAGAAAGTGATATGGGAAGAGAAGGAATTATATTATTCTTATGTGTTGATGATATATACTTCACATTTCATTTGGTTGCTTGATTTATTGGAGTTTAGAAACTAGTAAAATTATAAACTATGTGAGTTCTTGAATTTTATTTATTATTTGGTAAGGGTAAATCATTTTTGGTTTATCTTTGTTTCTATTGTGCTTTTAAGATGATGCGTAGACACGTGCGTGCTCGAAACTCAAGTTCGAATCGTATGATGCGTGAGATAGCTCAATCCACTCGAGCCTTAGCGATGCTATGGAGAAATTTGCTTTGAGGCTCAAGCTATTGCCCTTAATACTTCATTACTCCTATTTCGGCAATGTTAGTTCCAAAACTGCTGTGATCTCTAAGGCAATTGATCAGAAGAAACCTTCTTCTTTTGATGGTAAGGGTGATCCTACCAAGATGGAGAACTGGATTAGAGAATTTGACAAAATCTTTACCACTCTCCAAGTCCCACGATGAGATGAGGGTTGATCTTTCGTTGCCTACTATCTGGTTGAGGATGCTTGATATTTGGTGGACTCACAACAAGTTTGTTCTGACTACTAAGGTGACTGTGGATGAGGAAGGAAAAGATCTCATGGAGGAAAGAGAGTTTGGTTGGACCGAGTTCAAGAAAGCGATCCGTGATGAGTTCTTTCCAGCCCATATGAGGAAGAGGAAGAGGACGGAGTTTAATGATCTCGTGCAGGGAGATATGTCCGTTCATGAATTCTATGTGAAATTTCAGGAGTTGGCTCGTTTTGCTAAGGGGTTAGTTCCTGATGAGCAGGAGAGAGCGGTGAAATTCGAGGAGAAGTTATACCCCGGTCTTCATTCTAGGATGGGAGCTGGTGAGTATACTACAATGAAGGAGGTGTACACTCGTGCTTGTAATGCTGAGAGGATTGAGGAGAAGAGGCAAGTTGCAAAGAAGTTGAAATCCACTCCGGCAGGGTCTACTCAGGCGACAGAAAAGGGTGATACATCTGGTTCCACTGGTTACAACAAAGGTAGAGAGGGTTTCACTAAAAGCCGAAACTTTGGGAACCATGATTCTAGTGGTAACTACAACAAGGGAGGTTCCAGTCAACAGTATTCTGAGGATAATAAGAATTCCACTTCTTCTCGTAGTCTACCCCAAGGCCAGAACCAGAGGACTGATCGGATTTTCTACTGCAAACGTTGAGTGAGAACCACCCCGGCAAGGATTGTGATGGTAATTTGGTGGAGTGTAATCACTGTGGGAGGAAGGGGCATCGTGCTTATGAATGCTTTACTAACCCAAGATCGAGGAACTTCGGCACTGAGATGAGTTCGAGGAATGGGGCACAAGCGAGATAAGAGACCCCTGGAATGGAAACAACGGTCGTCCTGCTCCTTCTACTCCTAGGAATGCTGCACTTAATCGCAATGGAGGGACTACTAATGCTACTCGGGCACAGAGGTGATGTGAGGAGGAACATGGCGGAGGTTCATGTGATGAACCGGGACCGAGGCAAACACCAAGGGCAACGTGGTCACCGATACTTTTTCTATTCATTCGATGTCCTGTTTATGTGCTATTTGATTACGGGTGCTTCTCATTCTTTTGTGTACGAACGGCTTGTGAAAAAAGTTAGAGTTAGAGAACTCTAGAACTTGTGATGTAGACATCTCTACTCCTTCCGGTGTGATCATAACTTGTAATAATTTGTATCCGGATGTCCCTATTATGTGTGGTAGTACCACCCTAGTAGCTGATTTGATAGCTTTTCCTTTGCATGATTTTGATGTAATTCTAGGGATGGATTGACTTAGTAAGCATAAAGCCAAGATAGATTGTGAGAAACAAAAGGTGTGCGTAGTTGGTCCTAGTGGAGTCCATGAGTTTCATAGAGGGTCTTCTTTGAAAATCATTTATGCTTTGACTACGAAATCCTACTTGAGGAAGGGATGTCCTATGTACTTGTGCCATGTTCACGACACTAGTAAGGAAGAGCCACGTGTTGAAGATGTTAGAATTTCTAATGAGTTTGTAGATGTCTTTCCTGATGATATTCACGGCATGCCTCCGAGACGTGACGTTGAGTTCAGTGTTGACTTGATGCCTGGAACTGGACCTATTTCTAAGCCTCCTTATAGAATGGCGCCTGCTGAAATGAAAGAGCTTAAGGCTCAGCTAGAAGAGTTGCTTGATAAGGGCTACATTCGGCCTAGTGTATCTCCATGGGGTGCTCCTGTTCTGTTCGTGAAAAAGAAGGATAGGAGTTTCCGTCTGTGTATTGATTACAGAGAGCTCAACAATGTTACGGTGAAAAACAAGTACCCCTTGCCAAGAATAGATGATCCGTTCGATCGGTTGGTGGGAGCCGGAGTTTTCTCTAAGATTGATTCGAGATCCGGATACCATCAACTTCGCATTGCGAGAGAATGATATTCCTAAGGCAGTCGTCGGAACTCGCTATGGGCACTATGAGTTTCTTTGTTATGCCCTTTGGGTTGACTAATGCTCCGGCAGTGTTCATGGACTTGATGAATCGAGTCTTTAGGCCGTACTGGATAAGTTTGTGGTGGTGTTCATAAATGATATACTTGATTTATTCAAAGGATGCCGGTGAGCATGAAGAGCATCTTCGCACTATTCTGCAGGTCCTGAGGGAGAATAAGTTGTATGCTAAGTTCTCGAAGTGTGAATTCTGGCTGGAGAAAGTTGCTTTTCTTGGTCATATCATTTCTAGAGAGGGCGTCTCAGTTGACCCAGCAAAGATCCAAGCTGTTTCTGAATGGTCTACTCCAAAGAGTGTGACTGAGATTCGCAGTTTCCTTGGCTTGGCTGGTTATTATAGGAGGTTTGTGAAGGATTTTTCAAAAATAGCTCGGTCGTTGACTGCATTGATGAGAAAGGATACTAAGTATAGTTGGGATGATGATTGTGATAAGGCATTCCAGATCTTAAAGGAGCGTCTCACCACAGCTTATGTGTTGACTTTACCTGATGGAAACCTCGAGTACGAAGTGTTCACAGATGCTTCGAAGAATCGTCTTGGTTGTGTGCTTATGCAGGATAAAAAGGTTGTTGCTTACGCTTCTAGGCAGTTGAAGAACCATGAGTTGAATTATCCGACGCATGATCTAGAGTTGGCAGCTGTTGTTTTTGCACTTAAGATCTGGCTTCATTATCTGCTTGGCACATCGTTCAAGATATTTTCGGACCACAAGAGTCTGAAATACATCTTCACTCAGAGAGAGCTGAACATGAGGCAAAGGAGATGGTTAGAGCTGATCAAGGATTATGATATGGAGATTCAGTACCATGAGGGTAAGGCCAACGTTGTTGCGAGATGCACTTAGCGAGAAATCCTCTCACCGTTTGCAAACCATGCGTTCGAGGAATCGTCTTCGAGAGGAGTTTCAGAATCTTAATGTAGAGATAGTGCGATTGGGAGCTCAACTTAATTCTCTTATGATTCAGTCCACTTTGTATGATGAGATCAAAAAAGCACAAGTACATGATCAGTTCTTGAAGGACAAGCAAGCTAATGAGCCTGTTAATTTCACAGTGGTTGAGGATGGTAGTGTGAGATTTAAGGGGAGATGGTGTGTTCCTAATGTTTCTGAGTTGAAGGAAAAGATCTTAGAAGAAGCTCATTCAGCGCAGTATTTAGTTCATCCTGGAGGGGATAAGATGTACAAGGATCTCAAGCAGACTTTTTGGTGGCCGCATATGAAGACTGGTGTTGCTAAGTATGTATCGAGATGCTCGACTTGTCAGAAGGTCAAGAGTGAGCACAAGAGACCTCAGGGGATGATTCAGCCTTTAGAGGTTCCTGCATGGAAATGGGACTCGATCTCAATGGATTTTGTTTGTGGACTTCCGAGAACACCAAAGGGGAATAATATGATTTGGGTTATTGTGGATCGTCTTACCAAGTCTGCTCATTTTGTTCCCATGAAGGATACATGGAAGCATGAACGATTAGCCACTGCTTACAGAGAGCACGTGATTAGACTTCATGGTGTTCCGAGGGATATTGTTTTAGATAGGGATAGCAGATTCTTGTCTAACTTTTGGCAGAAGCTTCAGGAAGCTTTGGGGACGAAATTGAAGATAAGTACAGCTTTTCATCCTGCTACAGGGCTCTTGGGAGGATAAGCTTGATTTGATAGAGTTCTCATATAATAACAGCTACCATTCTACCATTCAGATGGCACCATTTGAAGCGTTATATGGTCGACGTTGTCGTACTCCTTTGTGTTGGAGTGATATTGGTGAGTCTGTTGTGATTGGTCCAGAGATGATTCAAGAGACTGTTGGCTTGAGCAGGTAAAGCTCATCCAAGAGAAAATGAAGGCGGCACAAGATAGACAAAAGAGCTATGGTGATAAGCATCGTCGCCATGAGGAGTTTCGAGGTGGGAGAGAAGGTCTTTGCTTAGAGTTTCTCCTATGAAAGGGGTGATGAGATTTGGGAAGAAGGGCAAGTTGAGCCCTAAGTTCATTGGCCCGTATGAGATTCTCGGAGAGAATAGGAGAGGTAGCTTACGAGATTAGGCGTTGCCGCCAGGCGTTGATCGTGCGCATAACGTGTTCCATGTTTCTCAGTTGCGGCGATACATTAGTGACCCTTCGCATGTGCTACAGCCAGAGTCTCTCCAGTTAGATGATAACATGACTTATGAGGAGTTTCCAGTTCAGATTCTAGATCACAAAGTCCGGAAGACTCGCAAAGGGGAGACAAAGATCGTGAAGGTGTTGTGGTCAAACCACAACTCAGAGGAGTCTACTTGGGAGGCTGAGGATGCTATGCGTCTTAAGTATCCCCATCTCTTCACCCGGGTAAATTTTTAGTTACGGGGGACATAACTTTTTTTTAAGGGGGGGTAGAATTCATACTAATTTCGTGCATGTGTGATTGAAAGTTTCGATAAAGCTTTGATGTGTTTATGTCCGCTTGTTATAGTATGAACATTCCTATAATAGTAGAGAGTTTATGATTTTTTTTATGTGTTAAATTTATCTATGAGAAATGTGAAATACAAGTTGAGGTTTTATACTTCAAGTGATAGTAGTTAGCTAACGTATAGAGTTAATAGGTTGTTTTCAGAAACAAGAGTATAGGTTTGATTAATTGAATAATACCTTAAGTTTCGGGACGAAACTTATTTTAAGGGGGGTAGATTGTAACACCCCGTATTTTTATACCAGTTAAGTAATTATTTATATTATTTTAATTTGTAAAAAAAAATCAAATAAAATATTATGTTATTAAATATATTTTGTTTTCCACCTATTGACTTTACTTTAGAAGGAGTCAAAAGCTAATTCCAAAATTTCCTAGGTTAAGTACCTAACTACAATTATGTTAGTATTATAAAGAGAGAAAAAAAAAGGAAAGTAAAAGAAAAGTAGGAGAGTGTTAGTGAGTTACTGCTTCCTAGTTTCTGGTTCCAAACTAAAACCCACGTCACTTTTCCTCTATACTCTACCTTCCTTTTCTTTTTCTTCAATCCTCAACTCCTTGTTTCAATTACCATTAAAGCTACCAAATTTCTATCAACCATCTTTCTTCTTCAACAATTTTCGGTTTAGTAGATTTTCTGTTCCGAAGGAATATTGTGTTCTTGACTTTTCGAATTTCGGGTCGGAAGAGTCGGGTCGAAGAAAACAAATTCGGCTCCTTTTCTGAGTAATATTACTCTGTTACTTCACCTTTATCAAGTAAGTTCTAACACTAAGTTTTAATTTCGATTTTTATTTAATTTTCGGAATTGGGGATTTGTTAAATTAGGGTTCTTAAATAAATTGGATTGGGGGAAAATTATGGTGTGCGAATTTACATGAGTGGTTCTTATTTGATGCTTAATTTGATGTATCTAGCATATTTTCGAGTTTAATTCATACAATTATCAGTTTTGAGATTTATTCAAAAACCTTTGTTATGTTGGATCGTTGTTAATTGCCGAGTTCGAGTTATAAGTCCTCCATTATTATAGTTGTTGAACAACGATATTTGCGAGAAATTAATATGCGTTTTATTATAGTCAAGTGTTAAGTTGTCAACTTGCCATTGTTGTAGTATATTGTTGTGGCTGTCGAATGTTAGTATAAGAAAAAGGGAAAATAGAAAAGAATGAAGTGCAAGCTCCTAGAAGATGGACATTTTCTGGCTAAGAGTATCAATGTAGAGATCAGTTAACAAATCCATCATGCGTGTCTTAGGATAATGATACTTTAACTTTTTAATTGATGAATGAATGAAATTATGCTCTACTGTACTAGTGTTCCATAGTTGATTATATAAAAGAAAAAAAAAACTTTAAGAAGATGGTGTATGTGTGTTGTTGTTGTTGTTGCGTGGTTGTTATGGTGTGTTGTTGTTGTGTTGTGGTATGGTGGTGGTGGTGTGTTGTTGTGGTATGGTTGTTGTGTTGTGTTGTGTTGTGTTGTGTTTTGTTGTTATACTAGTATGTGGTTGTGTTCTTTTGACTTGGTTGAGTCGTTTAAAAAAGAAAAGTTAATTATATCCTATTAACTAGGTTATGCTATTTATAGGCGAATTATGTGAAGTATAGTCAAGTGACTTATACTATATTATTATATTGTAGATTGCGGGTTCGTAGAGGAACCTTTCTGACTTGAGATTGAGATTTATTGATTGTGGTTGCTGATAAGGTAAGATTTCTTACTTTGCTTGTACAGATGAGTTTAGAAATGTTTTCACATTGTTTGGAAATTTATTTTAACAATGAGATTGTTTTATGAAGTTTATACTTTGAGATTTAAATTATTCTTGATATTTATATCGAAAGAGTTTATGAGATTATTTATGAGATTTATAAGGAGGGAGTTCCTCAATGTTACCAAGTTTAATGAAAATGTGGGGTTGCCGGTAAGCGGTATTCCTCGAGTATGGAAGTATGTTGAGTTAACGGTGTCTCAACAGTTTATTTAGTAGTTGGGAGTATATTGATCAATACTCTTGCCATTTGTCTTCCTTCTTGGTACGTTATCAAGTTAGGGGTATGCATACTAGGGACTTTGGTGTTTACCTTATCCGGTGAGCCTAGCTAGCTCATTGGATTTTTATTACTTCCTACTCCACAGATTACGAAAAGTTATATTTGAAAGTTTTACAGTAATGGTTCGTAAAGAAAGAAAGATTGGATCTCGATGTTGTTAGAAAATTAATATATTATATATAATCAGTATAAACTTTCAAATGAATTTGTAAGATATTCCTATATATCTTACCTGCACATTGGGTAGTTTTGTTTTATTATAGTATGAAATCTTGCTCAGCCTTTGGCTGATACTACAGTGTTTAATGTGCAGGTACCTAAAGATAGTTAGCTTTTGGTTGGGTTAAAGAGTGCGTTGGATCTCTTTTAGCTTAATAAGATATTAATAAGACTTCCGCTGTTATTTGTTTGACTTTAGAATTTACATTCTGGTTTGTAATAATTAATTACTTTATATCTAGTTGGTCTGTAATAATTATTTAAAACTTATTGTCTATTATTTCTAATTAGAACCATTAGCCTTGCGGTTATTATTATTAATTATCGCGGCGTATCACCTTTGGATTTTTGAGTCTATTTATTATAAGTTGTTTTTAGAAATATTGGAAATTCAGGGTTGTTACAGTTATATCCCTTAACCTTTCAATCTTATGATACACGTTCAAAACCAGCTAGCCGCTCAATAATTATTTTTATTAATGTATTATATAATTAGCTCTTTATTATCCTTATTGGCTATTTCCCCATCCCTCCCTCAACCTCTCTTGATTTCTATATTTAATGTCATTCTCATCATTTTTCCCTCCTTCTCACTTACTTTTCCTCGCTAACTCATATTTATATATGCTTCCTCCGTTTTTTTACATGTTACATTTTCACTTTTCACGCATGTCAATGCAAAACTTTGAGGACATATTTGTAAAAATTATAAAAAAGTACAGACTAAAAAATACATATTAAGACGAATCTAACAAGATCCCACATTACTATATTTTTATTCACGTATAAATCACAAGTAATGGTCAAAGTGAAATTTGTGAATAGTGTAAACGTCAAAGTGTAACATGTAAAAAAACAGAGGAAGTATTAGAATTGTAAGTGACTCTAATTACTTGCTTGTGGAACTATTATTTTTTAAAAGAAAAACTCAAATGAAAAAAATTTATCTCCATAAAGTGTTTTTCTGCCCCATTCTCTTTGTTTTGCAAATTTTAAAAAGACATTTTTGTAATATTGTTTACTAGGATTTAATTTCTCCATTTTCATTAAGGAATCGAATAAAAAGTTAGGACCCGTTCGGTATTACTGTGGTTTTCTGTTTTTTGGATTTTTTGATTTTCAAAGTCATATGATATATGTCCTATAATGAATAAAAAATAGTCAAATTTATTGGGAACATGATGATTTTGAAAACTGACAACTAAAAAGTGAAAACCACTTTTTCTGGTTTCCTGTTTTTGGTTTTTAGTTTTCAAAAAGACTGAAAAATGAAAACAAAAAACGATAACGAACGGGCCCTTACATGTTCAGTTTTCGATTATAGACATCAAAAAGAGAAAATTAACATCAAGTTTTATTCCCGCCATCTTCTCCTTCTACGTTAATTTATTTTGCTATTGAGCTGAATCTATTACTCATTAATCTCTCATATGTAATAGGGATGTTCTTGCAACTAATCTTTTATTTGAGTTGTTTTTCCAATTTAATAACTATTGTATTTTTTTAATAAATTATATTTGGTTGTTAAGATACAATTAAGGTCAAATAACTCTTCTCTCCAAACTTCGCTCTTTCTTTCTCTCTTGATATTCTTATCTTTCCCCCCTTCCTTGTTCAACCTCTCACGCTTTTTATCTTCTCTATCACTCTCAACTAGGGGTGTTAATGAGCCTGGCCTGTTTTCGAACTGTAACGCCTCGAAAATACATAACCTTAATTGTAAAAGAGTTTAAAGTTTCGGGGTATTACACGAACAATTAGGGATTGGCTCGGTCAAAGCTCGACTCGTGGTGGCTCGACTCGGATTCAGACTCGGCTCGAGATTTTAACGAGCCGAGCTGAGCTAGGTTAAACTCGGCTCGAAAGCTCGTGAACAGGCTCGATTATACTTTCCATATAGAATAAAATATATTTAAATATATACATATTATATATATTAACCTATAAATCACACAATAATAAGTTAATAGTTTCATTATTTAAAAGAAAACTTATAAATCTCAAATACTAAAAAAGAAAAAACAAATAAAACATGTAAAAACTAGGGGTGATAAAGAGTCAAGCCTGTTCGTGAACAGTTCGAGCTCGGCTCGTTTAGCTTCAAGCTCGGCTCGAGCTCGAATAAACTTAAACGAACACAAGCCGAGCATACCACACTTAATTCGGGCTCGACTCAATCGATAAGCATCCTTACTCTAAACCACTCCTTTTTCCTCCATCTCCCACTCCCTCTTCCCCTCCCCTTTGTCATTCTTTATACATCAATAAATAATGAGATTTCAGGGAGCCCATATAAATAGAGTAAGATGAAAAAAAAAGTATTTAGTAAGGCTAGTTTTCCTCATATATACCCCTCTCACATTAGAAAGCCCCCTCCTACTTGGTCCCTCCACACTCTTACTGTCTCCTCCCCTCCTCTTCTAGCTTCCTCCTCTCTTTTGTTCTTTTTTCACTCATAAGTAAATAGTAAGATTTCGACGAGCCCATATAATCAGAATAAGATGAAAGAAAAAGTATTTGGTAAGCTAATTGCCCCTCCTATATAATCTCTTTGCATTAGAAAGTCCCCTCCTACTTGGTCCATCCATCCTATAGCTCTCTCCTCCTCTCTCCTTCTAGCTCCCTCCTCCCCCTTTGTCCTTTTTCACTCATAAGTAAATAGTAAGCTTTCAACAAGTATATATAATTAAATTAAAACAAAAGATAAAGTATTTAGTACTTTATTAAAGCATATTTATGTTCTTAATTGACAATATCAAGGTACGTAGCTTCAACACCTAAAATTATTAGTGTTGCAACAACAAGAAAGCGATCCACAATCTAGTGATCTAACATATTAGTTTCCTTTGAAAAATCGGATTTTCGGATCGGATTCAATCAAGAGTTTGAGAAATCGGATTGGATTGGATCAGATTCAAACTCTAATTACTTTGGATTCGGATTGGAAAATTGAAATTCAAATTTTGTTCGGATTGGATTAGGCGCAAGTCCAAACCGTACACTTTTCACCCCTAACCTTAACTACTTTTCCCTACTAATGGCATTCATTCATGTCTATACGATAACATATAGAAAAAGTTAACGTTCCTTATAATTTGACTAGTTGTTGGCCGGCGCGCGATGTGCACCGTGCCCGTCCCCCAAAGTAGAAAAATTGATAAAAAAATTAATGGGGTAACTTTTTGAGCCAAATCATTGTTGTTATCATTTATAATGTATTTGCGATATTCGAATTAAGTTAAATATAATTAGTATATTGAATGTCAAGCTATACGCTAAGATATTTGATGCTTTTTCTCTCAAAAAAAAGATATTTGATGATTTATACTCACAATTTTGGACTATAGTTGTTTGAACTTTGAAGTAACAAAAATGATTGCGAACAACAATCGAATTAGGAAAACAAAGGCATCTAAATATGATAGATAGGAACATAAGCTAAATAGATTAATATATATGTATATTGTTGAGTTACAAAATACAATAAGTCTTTGTAGGAACAAGGAGTCATGTGAGCCTTTATGTTCCTAAAACACCCTTGGATCATTGTTATATTGAAGTATACTATAACTTAACCATGCCGATCGTTGGTGAAAGTTATCTCCATCTGACTATGAGTCTATGAGAATGGTTGTATATTACTTTTATTTGAAAAATACAACGAAACGACAAAGTCGCGGCGTAACTCGTAGAGTTCATTCCATTATGTACTAAGATAGCTTCCACTAATAGCAATCAAATTTTTTTCGTAAACTTATAGATATAAACGCTTCTTCAAAAATAGTTAAGGCAAGAGAAAAATAATTCATTCCTTAGCAATAAAAAAAGTTTTTGTAACTTTAAATTCTTTTATGTTTGATGTAGCAACATTTACCAATACGTCTCTACCCCTTGATATAGGGGTAGGGACGTAGAGTATATGTGACTTTTCGTTTTTTTGCCTATATAGATTGTTAGAGACGTAGAGTATATTGGTGAAAAATATAAGAGTAAAACATTTTCTGTTTGATGTTACTTAGATATATTGGTGAAATATATATGTGACCGTGATGCATACATTACACTATCAAAGTCCCAACCCTACGTTCCTACCTCTCAATCTCAATCCTTCTTCCTATATGTCTATTTCTCGATCTCTATCCTTCTTCCAATATGTGGTTTTGCGAATATAGAAGATCTTTAAGTGCTCCTCCTCTCTCTTTGTCCTCCCCTCTTTCCCAGCTTGTTATGTTTTTGTTTATCACGTCAAATACTACATTATCCGCCTCTCTTTTCCTTTCCCTTTTCCTTTCTTTCCTTCTCTATTGTCTTTTACGATGTTTTGAATTTTTAAAAATTCTCTTAGAAGTGTTTATTATCTCATTCTTAATTACACTCTAAAAATAGTCTAAAAACTCCCCCATCTCTTCCACCCTCTTATCTCAATGTATCATCTTTACCCCTGCATTCTTTTTTACTCTCTATGTATCACGCTTATTTAATTATATGGCTTAGAGGTTTCAAAATTCTCGTCCTGCTTTCTCCCTTCTCCGTTCCAATTAATACTTTATAGCTTCGCAAGTTATAGGAAATGATTTATTAATGTCACTTATCTCTATCTTAATTACACTTAAATATTGTCTAAGTTAAGATTATCTCTTACTCCCTCCTCTTTCTCTCATCTTTATCCTCATATCCTCCCCTTCTTTTTACCATTACCCTATATTGATTCTTCCTCCTTTGTCCATCTCACTCTACTCTTATGTGTTTGTGAATTAATCTTTTGTCCTTTTCTTTATCTTTCTAGCAATCCTTATTATTATTATTAGTATACTATTTATTAGTATTCCTTCTCTTTCTTGCTCAATATCGTGTGGCCCGAAGAAAATAGTTTTCTTATAGCATGATAAAATCTGAAATTTTTGTATACGACAATAAACCAACTGCCTAAATGAGTTAAACTAAATTTAAAAAGACAAGCACAAGCAACAAAAAAACTAAGCAACAAACATATTTTAAAGCTGGCATATACTACTTGTAATAGATTAACCTTTATGCCTCCCAAGAATAACCCATTGATATCAGCATATTTCAACCATCATATATGTAAAACTAAAAGACGAATGAAACCAAAATAACAAACTATCAGGCATTGCAAGCTCAAACTAAATAAGCACCTCCCAAACAAAGCCCATTGTCGAGCAAAACATAGAAAGATCATTGTACAACTCGTAGGAACCCAAGTTAATGTTAACACCACCAAAGCACATTAGTCGTTTGACCTCTGATATGGAAATTGCATATGAAATAACTACAAGCATACATCCTCTTCACAACTTCACAAGCACACATAAGACTTCCTCATATCCAAAATTCTGAGTTCTATTGACAAAGCCATCTGCAAAACAGCAGAGATTAATTTTGGTACTTTTTGGTGGGCAATCGTTCATATTTTATCTCAATCAAAGCTATCGTTGCTACTCTTCCAAGCGATACGCCGAACACATCTCGATAGGGTGGGTGACATCAAGTAGGATCCCGAGGCGAGCCAACTTATCCTAGCCAATTTCATCCGTATCCACCTCCAATACCTCTCTAAGGCTTCCTCCAATCAATCGAATATGAGCCTCTAAGAGCATGTACAATGGTTTGGTTGGTCTTGGTTAGTCTTTGAGTCTTTGTCATTCTCTCTCCTTCCCTCCTTCTTACACCTCACATCCCACTAAAACTCCCACCAACTCATCTTTTTTTCTCACAATGGTTTGGTTGGTCTTACTTTGGTTTTTCTATTTCTCTCTCTTACTTTTACTATACCCCACCATATACTCTCTTTCCTACTCAATGTTTATTTTTATATGAAATAGATGATCTAAATTAATCGAAGTTAATTAAATTACGTTAAATTAAATTACGTTAAATTAAATTAGCTAATTAGCTTACGTTAAATTAAATTAGCGTTAACTTGATATTATAAATTAAAAACAACGAACATATTACATACGATAAATAATTTAGAAAACACATATACATGAAATTTGATACATAAAGATAGATAATTTAGCACACACAAATACATGATAATTTGATACATAAAGATAGATAATTTAAAAACACACAAATACATGAAATTTAGAATTACTTAAACCATAAGCAATTCAATAAATGTTACTTAATCAACTTGACGATTAGGCCCAAACTTACGCCATATGTGTTCAACCAAGTTATTTTTTAGTGAGATGTGAGTTTCTCCGTCTCGCAATTCAATAACGGTGGTTTGGATTATTTTGGGAGTAATTAGGATTATTTGAGTCCATAATATTGACTTAGTTTAAGTAATATTAGGTAAGAGAGAGTAATTAGAAAAAAAAATATATTAGGAAGAAGTGTGGTAAAATATATGAAATTTGGGCTCAATTTATAGATAAAAATATTTTATAGCCGTTATTGTAATTTTTTTTTTTAATTTTAACCTGGTTTTTTTTTATTAACGTTACAAATTTTGTAACGTTATAAAATGTAACCGTTGAACTACAGCAAAATGAGAGGGTGTGAAACGCAGGAAACCACACGCGTGGCAAAGATCTCCGATTGGCTGCTCGGTGGCAACCGACGCGCGTCGACTCCACCGACAGCAAAGCAGATGCATTGCTCCTTGTTTCGCGTGATACGCTGCACCTCTCACGCTATATCTCCTTCTCTGTTTCTTAAACTCAGCGTTTCATTTTCAAAAAAAAAAATTTTGGGCCCAGCTTTAAAGCCACGCGTCGTCTTCTCGCTCACCCCAAGCACGCCATCCGAGGTGCTGTTGGTCTGGAATCCGAGACCAACCAGCTCCAAGGACCAAGTGTCCCAATGGTTAAACTAAGTAAAACTAGTTTTACTATTTGCTAGACCAATTAAAACTAGACCATTGTAGATGCTCTAAGCGACTACGCATGGGTAATTTATACAAACGAACCCAAAAAGGGAACAAATTTAAGGCTATGTCCGAGGGTTGCACATCATCCTCAATTTCCTGTAACATGACAAGGTTTTGGTCGAAGGTCCATGGCCACGGCCTCCCCACCATTACTTTGTCTCTATCCAGTTTACACGAGAATTTCACCACAAACAATCCAATCTCTATAGATCGAAAAAGAGCCCCTTTTGAGATGGCCCAAATTTGATTTAGAGTTCTTTTCAATGCTTCGAAATTATATGTTCAACTGTCAATACTTTCCCTACCAACGTAAGATCAAAGCCGTGGTTATTTTCGGTCTCAAGAACATCATCAAACGTCGCAATTTGATCTTCCGCCGATGTAATCTTTAAATTAGGGACCTTTAATGCTATATCATCTACCATAATAGCCAATCTCAATCCCAAGAGGGATCAGAAGGCTCGAAAAATCGAGTAATATGAGAGGAATACAGGATTGCTTACTCAAACCCTAGCTAGGTCAGAGAGATCTTATGTGCTAATTAGCCAAATTTTAGCATATTTATCTATAGGTTAGGTTATTCATTTATCTTGTTTGGTTGCTCTTGCTCATGTGTCAACCGCCAAGTACTAATTATACTTTTGGCTCTAGGGATGAAAGTTTGGTGTACGGTTTAAATCTAGGCCTAATCCAATCCAATCCAATGCAATCTCAAGTTTCAGACACTAGGTTCGATCAAGTCCGAATTATCTAATCTTTTTTAACTCTGTTTTTCGATGAAATAAAGTGTTCGATGATAGGAAGTATTCATACATCCCATAAAAATTCATTAATAAACAAATAACAACTAATAATTCATTGCAATAGAAAATTTACCAACAGCATACCAACGTGTTCAACTACACAATAAATTGAACTTTATAGCCGTAAGTTAGGGTTTAACTTTGAGGGGAAGGAAAAGGCTAAAGTCCTACTAGAAGTATTAAAAGAGCACATCGACACGAGATTCTCACATGATCGATTCAGGAAAAACAAAACAGAAGGAATTGACAGCGAAAGAGAAAGAGAGATTGAGGAAAGGGGTTTGAAGGATTGGCGATGGATGATGGAGCAACCTCATGGAAAGGCCGGAAGGGTTGTCGTTCCCGGCGTGTGCCTTCATTAAATCCATTATATACTAACGGAACCGATACTAGGTAAAATTTATTTTGTTTTTAGTAAACTACTTGCTTTGTTTGTTTAATTATGCAATTGTCTTGTAAAAGAATTCGATGAATTTAAAACTTGAATTATGTGGTTGCAATATATTACTCTTGATTCCTTGTTTTTGTTTTTTTTTTTTTTTCTTTTTGACAATGGGGGAATTTGCAAAAATTAAAGTGTGTGCCCTGTAAATCAGCAATCATGGAAACATAAGGGTATACAGCAAAACGTTTGTTTCTGGTTTATGTGCTCGATGATTTTTGGTTTTGTGCTTGGATAGTTATATCATTGGTTGCATTATTTGATTGCTATCACTTGGAATTTTGATTTCTTTGTTTCGTCTTGCTTTTAGTGCGATATCGGGAGTATTTTTTTCACGGCTCGATAGAGAATTTGATAAACCAATGATTTTTTATTAATATACTCCATGTTGGTCTTACCTTTGTTCAGACAAATACATAATTTTAGAGGAAAGCCTGCTCGGTATGTTAAAGTTGGCTCCAATTACAAGTTGAAACCACTAAATTGGTCCAAACGTGATGAATTCAGGTATTCTTTCTTTCAAGGCCTTTATTAGCTACATACTCTATTTGTGGTATTTAATCTTCTTAATGGCCGAGGCAGTTTCATGCTTGTTTTTGTTGGTTTTGGTTAGACAACGAGACTCTCGTACACTGCATTTCCCCAAAAGAAGGAAGGTTCCATCACCCAAACGTGGCTCCCCTTACAAGTTGCGACCATTGTCTGTGCATGGTTTTTCATCTTTTCAATCCAAACAGTCGCACAACCCAAGCGAATCCAGGTTACCTTCTTTTTTAAGGCTTTATTGATTAGTGCGTTCAAATGTATTGCTTGAAGCTGAAATCGAGCTGCTCACTTAAGGAGATGCTTCAAATGGAATTTGCTTCGATTTTGTCACTTTGAAAATTGATTTTATTGCTCTACATACAAAGGGCTATCAAAACCATAACGAATATTTTGTTCACTTTGAAAATTGGTGGGCTTTGCTATGTTTTCCATTTTCTCGAGGGAAGAATTAATTGTTCAACGTCAAAAGGGGAGCTTTTGGGCTAGTAGCATATTCTGCATTCTATCCATAGCGTCTTTGCGTTTCTCCTTTCTTGTTCGTGTTTGATAATCAAAATTGTGGTTTCATGTTTGTAAATGATCGTATTCTTTCTGAAATATGAAGGTCTCATTAGTAGAGGGTTGAAAACAGAACAAGGGTCAGCTTTAAGTGGATAGTAGCCTCCCAAATTCGACTTTTAGTATCCTACAAGTAGTAATTAAGGAGAACAATGAAGGATTATGTAAGGTCTAAGGAAGTCTTTTGTTACGAGCTAGGTGATTGGGGACCTGATTCGAGATGTTCTTGAAAATACACGAGTTACACATGAAAACAAGATTTCATTTGCCATGCATAGTAGATACCTGTCTGATCCTCTATTTTTCTTTTCTTGGCCTCCTGTTTGTGTATATGGACTAATGACAGCGTTAAGAATCAGTTATCCATGAACATACCAAAAACAAATTTTCTGCACCCAGTAATGGAATAGGGCAAGGTTGTTCATGATCAGTAGAGAGGAAATCTGTGACCTATCTGTATAATAGACAGGCTAACTCATGAGTATTAATCGTGTTAGCTTGGATTTTTATATTGCTCTAGGTTACCTATGTGTAATTACTTAAACTGCACTATACTGTTTCTCATACCCATACATATTCTGATGTCTGTTATGATAACTTGCGCCAGCTACTTATTGTCAAGTGTGGTAGATGATGATTTTGACGAGGAATCTGAAGCCAGTAGAAAAGAATATGCAACTATTGCTTTACAAGAATGGAGTACATTTCACAAAGTATCTTTTGAGCTCGTGGAAATTGGGCCCCTAGCTTCAGGTTACAGTTCAGCCGGGCGTATTTTGCATTTAAACTTCAAGGCTAGAAACAATGATGAACCTGGTGCTTTGGTGCAGACATTTTTCACTGAATTGATCAAAACTAACAGGAATGTTGTCAGTGTTACGGGTCTCCGCTGCTTGGGGCCAAGCAGCTCATTACCAGGTTACGTACTGTGAATCATATAACCATGGATGATTCGACGTCAGAATTTCTTTACTGTCTTTTTTTCATTACTGTTTCCACTCGTGATTATCATTATGAGAAAACTTTTTCCACCTTCTTGCAGATAAAGCCAAGATTTTTGGCTGCTTATATTGTTCTTCTCACAATATTCATCATCCTGATGAGAGCTTGTTGAGTGTTTTTCATAATGGTAGGGAAGATCATTGGACAACATTGGAGTACCAAATCAATAAGCTGCGTGATTTCATATGGAAGAGGTATATTGAGGAATTCTCTTTATTGCATATATATTCTGGTGCTTTTTTTTAAAATGAGTTATTGCATAGTATGTCTTTGTAGTCAACAATTTGTCAGGATTGATTCGAAAATTCTCGCAATGATTACATTTTTCGAAAATTCGAAAATTCCATATAGTTCTTACTGAAATTGATTACATTATTCATCCTTAGAAAATTAGTATTATAAACTGTTAGCATAATTCTGATTTACTTCTATTTTCCTATCCCATCAAAAAATATAAATGAATGTAGTGAAGAAGAAGACTTCATTCCTAGGTTCTCGCATCCTGGACTCAAGTACTTTGGCAAGCACTATCAAGAGACAGCATCTCTACTTCCAACTGTTGCCTTAAGCCTGTTTAATAGCGAGAAAAGGTGTGTGTTCTTTTTATTTAGTCTCTCTTTTCCTGACCAACAATAAATACCTTTTGCTGTATTATTTTCTTTCCAACCATTCCCAACTGTATACCCTTATGTTTCCATGATTGCTGATTTACAGGGCACATACTTTGAGTTTGTGAAGCCTGGCATCTCCGGAAGATTATATTCGTCGCTGGGCTGGCTTGTGCATATGAACTTCGAGGCTAAGAACAAGGATGATCCTGATGTTCCAGTTCAGATTTTCTTTGCTGAATTTATGTGTGGTTGGGATTATGTCTTTGCTGTCTTTGCGAGCGCTTGGGTCCATCCGATTCCCCCTTTTCCTGGTATAAGTTTGTACTTAATAATAAGTACTTTTGTCTCTTGTACATCGTTGTTATAATTAGTATGATACAATGACAATCCTTTTGACAATTTTGATGTCACAAATTACAGAGGAAGATAAACATGGTTGCACTATTTGTGGTTCTTGCTGTGTTCGTCATCCTCTAGGTCCAGGGTACATGAATGGACGGGAATTTTGGGATTATGACTGATGCTACGATGAAGCTTAAGTTGTATGTGTTGTATGTTGAGCGGTTGAGACAGGAGTTAGCCTTTTAGTTTCATGCTTAAAGTCTGTTTTAGGTCATTTTAACTTTAAGATTTAGATTTCTATATGGCTATATGCCCTTTTTGCTTCTCCATATGGGCGTAGGCTCAAGTAATTAATATTTCTCCGTGTGTCAAGGTAAAAAGAGTAATGTTAATATTTTATATGCTCTTTTGATTGTATTCTATTCTTTATCTTCCTTTGTAGTTTCGTTTGTCAAATGTGGATTAAAGAAAAAAAATACGAATTGAGGTCGTACCTTATAAAATTTGTTTCAAATTATGTTGTCAATTTGATCTATCTTAGTGGTCCAGCGGAGGCAAAGATGCAGATATTGAGAATATAATAGACATGTAAATTTGACAAGAAAAGTAATGTGAATAGACACACAATGGCTAACTGGAGGTTCGAGAATTAATTGATTATTGCCAATTTAAAAGTGAAGTTAGGCGGCAAAGCATATATAAACCGACATCGCATTTGTTGGCAAAAAGTATCATAAAGAGAATTTGGGCCACACTAAACCCTACAATTTTCGATTTGGACCAAATTATATATATGTGCTCATCGTATGAACCCGAAATAGTATTATGCATACATGTCACTAGTTGAACTCGAGCGTAACACTGCGCGTAGAAATATGTGACATACTAGAACCTATATTAACTATTAAGACTCGTTGATGCCAAACCGGAGTTGTGTATGAAAAAGTCATATTTGAAGACCCTTTTATGTCTAATAGCCTTCGTAACCATAGTCGAAATCTTGCACTCTTTAGAATCAAGAGTGCCCAAAGTGATGATATGTTCTCCTTTAAATGAAAAAACATATTGAACTTTAAACAAAATCATGACCTTACGATCATGTGTTTTGATCCAAACGAAGTGAGCAAAGCATGAACTTTGCAACAGGTATTGTTGCCCATAGAGGCGAGTTTATTCTTCACCGATTTACAAACTGATCCTTTTGAGAATAAACATGGTAGGTGCAACCGGAGTTAAGCATCCAATTAAGAAATCTACTTCTTCTAGGAAAAGTAGTGAAAAGAACATAATCATATTATGTTTAATCAAAATCAACTTCCTCATTTGGTATACGGTTTAGATTTAGGCCTAATCCAACTCGATCCGGACAAAATTTGGATCTTAATTTTTCAATCCAATGCAATCTCAATTTTCAGACACTGGGTACTATCAAATCCGACTTATCTACTTTTTTTAAAATTCTATTTTTATTTGGCAGTGTTCAATGATAGTAAGTAATTCATACGATCACATAAAAATTCATTAATAAACAAATAACAACAAATAATTCATTGCAATAGAAAATTTACCAACAACATAATAACGCGTTCAACTACACTGCATATTGGACTTTATAGCAGCAAGTTAGGGTTTAACTTTGAGAGGAAGGAAAGGGCTATCGGACCATTTAGGCTTTTAAAAAAAAACCAGTCCAGCCCAATCATAAATATAAAATGAGGGTTATTTACTATTCGGGTATTTTGGATCTTTGGATCCAATCACCCTCAATCCAATCCAATATGAAACTACGGTTTTTTAGATAACTCAATCCAAATTCAATCAAAATATAGTTTGAATCCAATTCAAATTGCTAATTCAATTTAGATTGAATTGGATTTTGTTTTTTAATTCGAATAACTTTCACCCTTATTTAGTTCTCTGTTCCCATGGTACAAAATTTGATTTCATGATTTCAAACTTATATTCTAAAGTCTTAACCACTAAACCAATTCCACATGTACGTTCCACTACTACCTAGCAACTACTATATTTTATATCACCTCCAAACATGAAGAACTTTCCTATGAGATACACTATTTCTATAAACTACACTTATATCCCTATACAAAGCTCCACGTAAATGCATACTACTATCTATATAAATATCTAAAACAACATCCTTCATGCCATGTGTCTTTGAGCTAGACAATTGATGCTAATGTGGCATGCTCTTTTATGTTCAAAAAGTAATGCAATTGTCCACGTGGCACTCGTTATTCCGATGTGAGAACCGTAGGCTTCTTTAGTTCTTTGTTTTTGTCAATTACAAGAGATTTGCCTTAATTCATGCGATATGGTTACAAAAGTAATTGCTATAAAATAGGCAACACGTAGATTCTCTCCTTCGAACCAATCATGCATTGTAATTGATACGTAATTGCTTTGTACTTTAGGAAACATGTATATTGTATTCTTTATAAATCGATTTACAAATCTATTCTTAACGAAATTGTTATTATTATTGGAATTAAATCAAATCGATTATCACCTCAATTTAGGAAACAAATAACAATTTCGAATAATATATATGTGTAAGGACCTTGGATGAGAATATAAGCGTACTCGGCTTGAAAGAATTGAACGCAGAGCAAAAATGGCGAGTGGAGATGGATGACATCCAAAATTGGAACATTCCAATTTCCTAGATGTGGATGCAATGGTTTTAACCCTATTTCGTTCGGGTCGGCTATCATGCCATAAAGTGTCAAATGAGTTTATGGAAGATATATGTTTGGATTCGCTTTAATTGGGATACTATCGAAGATGTACGTTCATCAATAGATGGCTGTAGGATGTACTTGGATTGTGATAGTATGATGTTGTACTACCTACATTGTACTCCTCCAAGAGTTTATAAAGTATGTGACGAGTGTTTCGATGAACTCGATTTGGTCAATGATAGTCTTTTGCGTTTTAGAGATAAAGTATTGTTGGTTTATATAGCAAGAAATGATTAGAAAATGGATGTTGTAATTTCCTAATAATGATTGGAATAATCAATAAATCTGTGTTCATCGATTCATGGAGGCTTGTGAGAAAATATTTTGGCCAATTTTACTATGCATTATTAATTCAGTCATTAATTTCCTAATGAGTTTGCTTTTTTTTAGTTTATAATATTAAATACTTTGCTTTCATTTTTTATTATACATACAAAATTCAAGTCTTTGCTAATGTTTTTTGCATTACCAAGAAAACAAAACAACCTACGCCAAATATCATGTTAACCACTATAATTTTATTCCCATATAAAAAAGAAATTATTCACCTTCACATTATAATATGGAAACCACGGTTTATGAATGAAAATTATGGATACTAATTGTCCACAGTGACTGGCGTTTTTTAGTTTATAATCTTTTATAACCCGACAATACTTTATTTCTAAAACGCATGAAGACTATCATTGAAAATTATGGATACTAATTGTCCACACCGCGACGTTTCGTGTTTATATTATTAAAGACTTTGCTTTGAGCGGTTATTTTATAAAATTAAAGTCTTTGCTAATGGTTTTTGCATTACCAAGAAATAAAAACAACCTCTTGCCATATATCATGTTAACCACTATTTTATTACGATAAAAAAAACATTCACCTTCACATTATAATATGGAAACCATGGTTTATGAATGAAAATCGATGTTTGGAAATATTTATTCAGAGGATCTATATAATTATTGGGTAGATACGAATATGTGAAATATGCACGGGAAAAAAATGCCAAATCAATCCCATGTATCGTGCTGAATCCTTTTGTTCTGAAGATATATTACCATACTCAATATATTTTGTAATCTTTGACTCGATTATTAGTACTATGCTTAAACTCTCTACAGTAATAAAGGAGAGGGGAATTAAAGTGTTCTAATAAATGGATCCTCTACCTCCAAAGGTGCAAAAAAAGAAATGGACTTGTCTAAGTTCTTTAAAGGTGAACTGTGATGTTGGCGGCCTTAATATAGGTATTTTTTAATGCTTAATTTTTTTTATTGTAATTCCTTTACGAATTTACTGTATATATTATGAATTTGTAATGTTATTTTATAAAGAATTTAATGTAGAACTAATGTCGAATTTTTTGCATTAGATGTTCTTGGAGTTGTTATATACTTGGGACGTTTTCAGTTAGACAAAAAACTGCTTATCAAACAACAAGATGTCATAATAATTGATAAGAGGTAAATATCTTTACTAACTACTAAGTTTGGATGTACCAGATTTTTTCCTCCTCTATTTTTTATTTACATTAAATCATTTACTATTAACATTTTTTAGACATTAACGTTCTAACTTTCAGTTACACTGCTATGAAATTGTGCTTAATGGACAATTATTGTGCCCACATACAACACGATGATTGTCAGATACTAGAACAAACCATGACAATTTTAGCAAGGGGTTTGATTATTAAATACTAGTAGAATAATTGCTTATTGCTGCGGTCATTAAGTGGCCTATTGCTGCAGTTTTGGCCGCGCAGCAATATAGCAACCTATTGCTGCGGTTTTTACCCAAAACCGCAGCAATAGGCTAGTGTGAATAACAAAAAAAATGGAAAAGTAACCTATTCTTCTTGTTGTTGGTAAAAACAAGCAACAATAGGTAAAGTCTATTCTTCGTTGTTTTTACCAAACAACAAAGCAGAATATGTTGCTTTATTTTTTTTAAAAAAAAATTTATACATTTATAATGTCATATACTAGTATACTACAGTCTTGACCCACACAACATTATTTTCATTTAAGTATGAAATTAATTGACAAATTAACATTACCAGAGTATAGTCACAACATCCACAAATGTCACAAATTATCACCTAAATATCATCACAACATAAAAAAAAAAAAAAATACACAAACGAACCAAAAATATCTCAGATTATTAAGGTTGAAATATATCTCGGATTAACATCCACAAACGAAAAGATGAGAAAACTACGAAAAAAAACAAAAAATTGAACATTAATATCCAAAAACAAAAAATTGAACATTAATCTCCACAAACGAAAATATCCAAAAAAAAAACTACAAAATAATTACGGAAAAAATAAAAATAGAAAATAAAAACTACAAAAAACACATTCTTGCGTGCACCTCGCAATCTTGAGCATTTTCTCGCACCAACCTCCGAAATATTCAAGAATTACTTGCGGTGGTGATGGTAAAGACAAGGAGAGGGTAGGAGAGCATCACGAAGAATCGAACACCTTACCAATAGAGTCGCGACGATCGAAGGATCGAAGGAGCCGACGATGAACAAAACGAACGATTATAACGAATGAAACGAACGAAACTCGCCGGAAATTTCCAGATCTGAGGCCGGCCGAGGCGAACGTTGATGTTGGGAGACGAGGTGCGAAGGTGATGCCGAGGATTTAAGAGGAACGTTGATGACGGTCTACCATGAGAGAGAGGGAGATGTGAGGGAGAAATGAGGGAGAAGGAGATCTACCATGAAAGAGAGGGAAGAGTTAGGAGTGCGTGAGATGTGAGAGGGTCTCGGGGAGGCACGCCCACTTATGTTAGATTTAGGTTTTTTTTTTATGGTTTCGTTTATATTGCTACGATTTTTTTTAAAAATCACAGCAATAGATTAAAATATTAATATTTTAATCTATTGTTGCGGTTTTTTAAAGAAACCGCAGCAATAGATTTCCGTCAAATTGGTCAAATAATTTTGAAAATCTCCTGTTGACATCTATTGCTGCGGTTTTCGGCCGAATCCGTAGCAATATGGTTATTTTATATTTTACCTTTTCTTTTTACGTGATATATTGCTGCGTATGGGTAAAACCGCAGCAATAAGCAATTATTCTACTAGTGAAAGAAGACAACGGTAATCAATAATTTAAACGTAATTATTTTATAGATTCATTAGAGCTATTTCATATACATTAAGTTTTGTTTTGAAATGGAAACATTGAACAGGGACTTATTTGCAGTCCATAAGCAACACACATATCATGATAAATCCTAGAACTAAGCTTTCCAGCGATTTAAAGAGATGGTGAGTTATTCTAATACGCTTTTCATTTTGTATTTAACGGTCCATAAACTATATCAGTTTGTTAAATGCATAGGCATATATTAAAAGCACAATTGAATTTACTATATATATTGTCATTTCTTTCTTAGGTTTTCCACGGATCAGTTTGTTAAACACAAGGTCATATGGATAAATAGGACTTCTCTTCTAGTTAATAGATTGTTACGTATCTCAAATGCAACACGGTTGTCAATAAAGGATTTTTTGGGTTGCAATATGGTATGAACTATATGGTATACGATTTATTTATATATTTGTCTTATCAATTGCAATATATATTTAATTGATTATCCAAATTCAATGCGGGAATTCTTTTGCGGGGTCATTGGGAGATTAGAGGAGATTGACATTGACAATTTGGAAAATGAATTGGTTAGAATAAAAATAGGGGATATAAGTGAGTCATTATATGTTGCTCTATCGGTTAACCAATTTTGCTTTTACTTCATATATCTATTTATGACCTACAACTACGGAAAGAGGTTTGTATATGAAAGTATATTTTACCCTATATGTTAAGCAATGATGAACATGAATATTTAAACCAATTATTTATTTATTATGGCATGCGGGTAAATTACAAGGACAGTTTCCGTAATCAAATTAACGCACGCATTGGGGATGCATATATTTTTGTGCTTCAATCAACATCTTGGTGTTCGAGATATGAGACTTTATCAAGTCATTGATATTACACATGTCTATTGGGCCGAGGAATGTGCTTATCGATTCCCTAGCAGAGTTCATATTAATATGGAATAGAAATGAGCCATTTTGTTATTAGCTGTAATGAACTATAATTATTGGATTATAAGTTTATTAAACTATTGAATAAAGTCACTTCTCATTTCTCTTATGTTAAAAAATGTTTTTTTGACAATTTTTCTTTTTATTTGGGTTGTTAGAATGTATAAATAATATGATGCACATTTATAAATAATAAAATAATTATTGGATTGTGAAAATCTGATTATTCACAATGCTCTAATTATTTGCTTATATTCTGAGATCACCTTTGTTTAATAATTTCGTTCATAGAATACATATTAATATATGTAATTTTTTTGTGTCACGTATTTCATAATTTAAATTAATACATGTATATTTTGGCCATTAATTTATACAACTTTTATTGAAATGAAAATAGGAAACATATATATATATGAAAATCATTAATTGATTATGTACATCATTAAATTAGTAATGCAAAAACTATGGGAATTGTAAATAAATCAATCACCAATAGTAAAGTTGCCTAATTTTAAGATTTGTTAATATAATTTCCAAAAGTCGTGTATATTCACATTCCTCAATGAAACGTTTTATTACCTGCTATAAATAAATTAGGTTATGGTGGTAATATATGAACCCATGCATATAAATACACAATGTATTAGTCTCAATTAATTCATATAAGTGTCGTTAAAGCACACAGAACAACAGAAATTCGGGTTAATATGGAATCCAAACGTCGAAAACTTATGAACTTATTTTGCATCCTCCCTAATGAGATTATTGTTGATATTCTCTCACGTGTTGGGCTGCCGATGCTGAAGCTCTATTTGCATGCAAGTTAACGTAAGTTGTACAATAGTGTTTGTATGTATAATATATTTTGTTTTAACTTTTTGGAGACTAATTTTCGAATTTTTGTAATTTTTACAGCTGCAAGGGTATTAATGCTATGTCAAAGGATCCAAAAATATATCAAAATGTGTCTTTGAGACTTTGTATATGTGTTCGTGGCATATTGATGAAAATGCATCTAAATTTTTTAACCTTTGCCTTCTACACAATAATCCCGAAGGTTGTTTTGCGTTATGGCATGGTATTCCTTATTAAACCCATAATTCTAATATATCAGGTTTTCCCATTACTTTATATTACTTATATATTAACCCTACTTTTTTCTTATAGGTGCAGTATTTCACTCATATATCAGGTACTCTTGGATGAAGGGATGAAAAATATCGAACTGGCATCAACATTAGGCAACGTATTGACAACTTATTTATCGGGACTTCTGCTCATATGCAATGGAGATGAAGAGAGAAAGAATAAGGGTGTTCCACATATTACTTGGCGTTTTTCATCGTCATGGTATAATGGAAGTTGTTGAATTAAGAAAAAAAATTCGAACTATGATGGTTTCACTTTGGTGAAATAACAAAGTGGTTGTTCCATCGGCTAAATTATATCGTGTGCCAATCAACAGAATCATGAAGATCACACTAATTGGGAAATAGGAAACTTCACAATGGGTGTTGGTGATCTTAATAATCTATGTGATTCATACATTTGTAATCGCGAGGCTAGATTTTTCTATCATTATTGAATTAGGAGTTGTTGTTCTAGACATGAAATAAGTCTTTATAAGACTTTAGTTTCGATTATGAGGATAGTTTTGTTTTTTATTTTGGTTTTGGTTGTTACTTTTTTTTCAATATCCAAATATCCAATAATATATGATCTTTCAATTATATATTACCTTATGGTGTTCTGTATTATAATTGGGGATTTAATCCAACCCTCATGAATTTTGTATAACATATGCAAGATAAGATTATTGATTTCATATAATTAAGATCACGTTCATTCATAGTCACTCATTATAAATATCAACCCATATGTCAAATTAAATTTACCAAATATGATGGTAATTACAATCTTATCACTACAAAAATGAGGGCATTTTAGAAACGTAAGTTGGAAACAGATTTTCAATATGTTGATAAATAGCAATAAATTATATTTTTTTGTTGCCTGTTACAAAAGTAGCGTCTTATTCATCAAATGATGGCAACAAAGTTGTGATTTGTTTCTATTGGAGACCAATCGTCTCACTATTTGTTGTTAGATGGCATCGGATTTTCAATTTGTTACCATTTTATTGCAACAAATACTTGCTTTGTTGACATCGGAAACAAGTCATTTTACTACTTGTTACTAGATGGCATCATGTTTTTATTTGTTTCTATTTAGAAACAAACATTAGCTGACAACTATTTAATTTGTTGCCATTAGAAACAAGTAATTTTATTATTTGTTGTTAGAATAGGAAAAATAGCAATAAATTATATTTTTTTGTTGCTTGTTACAAAAGTTGCGACTTATTCATCAAAGCATGGCAACAAAGTTTTGATTTGTTTCAAATGGAGACCAATTGTATCAGTATTTTGTTGTTAGATGGCATCAAATTTTCAATTTGTTACCATTTTATTGCAACGAATATTGCTTTGTTGATATTGAAAACAAGTCATTTTACTTGTTGTTTCTAGATAGCATAGTATTTTTTATTTGTTGCTATTTAGAAAGAAACAATGGCAACAACTATTTAATTTGTTGCCATTATAAACAAGTAATTTATTATTTGTTGTTAATTAGAATATAAACAATGCTTTTATGTTTTTAAAAATTATAAATTAGAAGATCTTGAAATTAGTTTAGCAACAAACTCGACAAGTAATTATTAACATGTTTCTTTTGGCAACAAGTAGTCTTACTAGTTGTTGCCAAAATGGCATTCGATTTTTTGTTTGTTGCCCTTGTAAACAAGTTGTCTTACAATTTGTTGCTAAACAATATGAATATCTTGTATTGCCAAAAATTTGAAAACTAAAATAAAATTGTAGGATTAGTTTTTAGCAACAACATATGGAAATCCATATTTAATTTGTTTACATTGGAAACAAGTCATTTTACTATTTGTTTCTAGATAACATCAAATTTTCTATTAGTTGCTTTTTAGAAACAAAAACAAATTATAGTTTGTTGCCATTGTGTCGGAATTGAACTCACGCTCATATTCTTTTTATCTTATTTCAGTTAATTAAGTTCACATAAGTTCTGGAAAAATAAGTGTTAACCAAGTATGCATACAAGATTAATAAGTTATCATTTGTTCTAATAAGGCTATGTTCTGTTTAACTATGACGAGTTTAAATTAGTTTAAATAAATTCAAATAAGTTTTAATAAGTTGCACTAAGTTCAAATAAGTTACTTCTAATAAGTCATAGCACGTAAGAAAGTTAACTTTAATAAATTTCAATAAGATTAAATAATTGCATATAAGTTCTAATTAAGTTTAAATGAGTTTGGGTAAGCAAAGATAATTTTTTTTTTTTTTTTGAAATTAAAAAATTAATTCATTGATTCAAAGTCATACGACATCTACAATAGAAGTCAAAACTAAACAAATACATATCAAAATGAAATAAATACAATTCTAATATGACAAAACCACGATTGTTGAGTAGATCTAACAATTTGAAAACCCCCGTCTTTCACATTAATGTCGATGCGGCCTTTCTGCAAGGAGGTCTATCGATCTTTTGTAGTCTTGAAGTAGAACTGGATCCAATTGAAGTGATTGTAAACAAAAATCTTGACATCTATTCAACCCCGTACAAATTTCAATCAACAAATCAACCTCTTGAATTACACAAAAACCTAAAAACAAAGTCTCCAAACTCTCACATGGAGATAGATAAAACCCAATATATGGGTAGATATAACCCAATAAATGGGTAGAAAAACTCTCCATTAAAGAGAGAGCGAAGTTTATTAGAAACATTAACATAAAAACTAGTAACAAAAAGGAGAAAAGGGGCTTACCACCGCCCAAAAACTACGTGTCCCACAAGTGTTCGGATCTTTCTCGGGATGGAGGGAGTACAAGTACAACGTAACTTATCCCAATTTAATAGATCGGTAATTGCAAAGCTTATCTTGAGAAAATAGATATTTTTTGATTCCTACTCACCCGAGCCTATACCCTTGCTTTTCTATCAATCTCTAATTACGATCTTCCTCCCCAACATATGGTGTCGGTATAAATTGAAATTCCGTTATGGTCCAATTCGGATTGGTAATAAATACTCGGGCTTTGCAATATAGGATTGATCACACTTTAACTAATGTTTTTTTTTCTTATGTAGGCCATGATGGTAAGATGAAAGACCATGCTAAACCGGCTACTCTCGTAGGTCTAATCGGCCAACATTATTACGGGTGAAACTTATTGAAAGGAAGGGGATACTAAGGAAAGTCTCACCCCCAAGAAGCCACTAGCTAGTGGGGTTTTAGTTTATATATTATTTTTGTTATCATTTTTTGCATGGTTGTTATCAAAATTATGCATATTTGTTACTAGTTTGAACATATAGCTATTAATTACTTTATTAGTTTTATATATGCTCTTTTATCTTCTTAGGGATATTTGTCATCAATTTATATATATCTTATATATATATCGGTATATAAACTATAAAGTAATATGGAAATATATATATATATATAAAATGATATCAATGAATTATAAATTTATAAAGCTGTTAACAATCCTGTATGAAATTATACAAAATATATGTAAACTGAATTTGGCAAAACTTCGTCTTAGTAAGTACGGTCCCATCTAAAACTTATTGTTTTTCTTTAATATTATGCAATAGAAATATCCAGAACTTAAACATAGTTTAAGTCAAAAATCAAGAGCATTAAAAAGCCAAACTTAGGCCCTATTCTGTTCACCTCATTTTCAGTTCGTCTAAGAAAAAAATAAGTTCAATTAAGTGAAGATAACTTTTTTCTAAGTTTAAATGAGTTAAGATACGTTCATATGAGATCTAATAAGGAATAATAAAAAGTTTAGATAAGTTCAATTTAGCAAAAAATAAATAAAAACAAAATAAGATTTGAGTTCACATCCATTAAGTACGGTCTAATAAGTTCATATAAGTTTATAATACAGAATAGTTCAATTTAATTCAAAAAAATCAGATTAGTTTATATAAGCAAACATAAGTTGAAAACAACAAGGTCTTAGGGCCGTTTCTTCGGCATAAAACAATCGAGCCGAACCAATCAACTGAACCCGAATTAAATTATAACTAATTAATAGTAATGATTATCATTTAGGAACCGAAGCGAACTTAATCGAATTGTACCGGGCCCAGACTAAACGGGATTGAAAATAAGTGGGGAGAACAGGCCCTTAGAAGATTTAATTTTTTAATTGTAGAAAGTAGTATAATATTATATGAATGTGCACGTTATGTTTGCTCTATTTTTGCTCATTTGAATTTAAATGAAGCTATCATAACTTTTTATTACTTTATCTAGTTATAAAATGCATCAAGGCAAAGCATTTTTGGTGTTTGAAACCTCGTTTCTCATTAAATTTAAAAAAATTCAAAGTAAAAATATAGTTACAAACTTGGAACCCCTATGGAAATCCATAGGAAATTCCCAAGTCTGTTGAAATAAACCGATCAAAAATCAAGCAAACATTCTATTTCATTTTATTTTCCTTTCTTTAGGGAACTTTTTTTATCTAATTTCCCTTTTCTTTTTCAAGAGAATTTTATCTAAATTTCCTAGTACCAAAAAAAGGGGAAAATCATTTCAAGCTTCCACGTTGCGGTTGGCGCAAAATAGAACGAAGAAAGCTTTCAAACTCCTCAACTCTCTCAACTGATCTTGAGCATTCATCACGGCTTCATCAACTCCATTTCCCTTCTTGTCAATTCTGCGAAGGAGTCTCGTTTAAGTCAATAACGATTATTCTCGCCAATTTGACTGGTAATTCTTCTCATTACTCTGAATTTTTCTCTTTTGTTGATTAAGCTGGTGGTTCCCCCAAATATCTGAATTGGTAGTACGTTCCTAGAAAATCGAGCAAAGGGAAGATCTAATTGTAAATTCGGGAAGGTTGGTGAGGTGAAGGGTTCGAAAACTCATCTTTGAGAACCTTCTCTCAAGGTTTCTCTCTTTAGAGAGATGGACAAGGGTCAATTTGAAGCTCCCCGGAATAAATTAAATTATGAAAATCGTTTTAATAGATAGAAGGTCTCAACCAAGTTGTATCACCAAATCTTCAGCATAATGTGTAGCATCGATGCAACAACTTAGGATTCCAATCGGATTCATCGTCACGGATACAATGTAAAACAAACAGAGTCTATGTTTGACAAATCCATACACAATTCAACATCGTCAATTCCTTCGTCGGATCAAACTCTCTCTCTTGGAGATGCACATCATCACTAAATCGGTAGGCTAAATGCTACACTGAGTTTAACATTAACTAAGTCTACTTCAATTAGTACAAAAATTTGTCAAACATCGGTTGACATCTAGATTAATTACCGGGGGTAAATTATACAACCTAAAGAGCCAAGTTGAATATTTCTTCTTGTACGAAACATTAGCATCTTTATTCTTTTAATGCAAATTCATGACTATTTTAATGCAAGACTAGATTAGGTTTTTTTGTTGATTAACTCCCTCCCCTTATCGTCCTTTTTTTTTTTGCTTTGGAGTATCGGTTTATATATATATAGATAAAAATTGCATCTTGGGTTTGAAGGTTGGGATGCTATCTCAATTTAAGGGTTTAAAATAAATTGGCAAAATTCTTGACTATTTTTTTGGAATACTAAATTCCAAGTATGCATTTTGGGTTCTAATCTTGTCAATTGATTTTTCCTGGTTCAATACAGCAAGTACCCACTTCATTCCAACCGAGACAAAGCTTTGGTAGTGATAGCAAGTTTGAGGGAAGGCGATTTGTTAGCTAACTCTAAGAAGGTTAGTTAAGAATTTTTATTTTTAAAGTTGTGTGCAAGTGTGAGTTTGCGAGTCCGAATTCATAACTTAGCTTGAGGTGTCGATTTATTGAAATCAATATCCTATCCTAGCTACCATTATTCAGTAATAAATTAAGAATTGACTTTTATAATCTTGTGATTGATCCGTGCATTCTTATTGAGGTTACGATATACCTTCATGGCTATGTTGGATTGATTAATAATCGCCTCTATATAAAGAAAAGGGAATCATTGAGACCGATGGAAAATTTTGGTTTTCGTAATGGTCATATACTTATGCATGCATGTGTACTACGCTGCATAGACTCAGAAAGAATCTCATATTGGTCGTTGGTATCGCATTCATGATGTTTTTTGTCTGTACATTGTCTTGTGAACTTCTTTGAAAGAGAATATGAAAATATTTTTTAGTTATTGCTATATCCAACCATTATTTTTGGCACTAAGAAATAGCTCAAACAAATAATTTTATATAAGAACTAGTACTTGTAAGGAAAGCTTTGCCATTGTGAAAGAAAGTGATCAAATTTTCCTAATATCTCTATTTTTGGCATATTGATGGTATCATGGTAGAACTATATCCAATAAAAGGTTCACATGATATATTCTAGTTACAAAACAAATTAGAAAAAATATGTTAGCTCAAAAGTGCCATAACGTGCTCTAGGTAGCTATTAGTTAAATATTGGTTTATGAAAATTTTATCATAATAGGTAGCTACTAACTAAATATTGGTGTTTGAAAATTTTATCATAAGCATCTGATGTGCTAAAAAGTAGAGAAAACAAAAAAAAAAAAAGAAATTGGAAACCAAATCTGGAGAACGTGGTAAGAAATTAAGAACAACTTAAGGTTGGGTTATACATCATCTATGTAAGCTATTTATTGTTACTTGTATCTATTTTTTGTTCAGTTTTTTCTTTTTTATGGCTATGATTTATGCTTTTAGTTAATTTATTTAAATTATAGTTGTTGAATGAATGTGCGGTATCATGAGGTAGGGGAGAATAGAGAGTGGATGTATGAAAGGTTAGAGGGAAACTTCCTTAGCCCAACGTTTGCTAACAAGGTTGATGAATTCATTACATATGCTACCACCCAAGATAATATCGTGATAGATGGTATGATGAAATGTCCATGTGCCAAGTGTCGAAACATTCCATATGAAGATCTAGAGACTATTAAGGTGCATCTCTATCGGTTTGGCTTTACACCCAAATTATCATAGATGGGTTTTTCACGGGGAAAATAGTGCCTCCACTTTTGTCGAGCGTGCATCTAACCCTTATAGAAGCATGGTATTAGATGCCTTTGGACAAGAAAGTGATTTAGAGGACATTGAAGAAGAACCACTTCCTAGTCATAAGAAGTTTTTTGACATGTTGAAGGCATCGCAAGAGCCATTATATGATGGTTGCAAGTTGTCTTTGTTATCTGCTCTGCAAGGATGGCAAATATCAAGTGTGAGTACAATATTCCTCGTAGAGCCATAGATGGTTTTGCTTCCTTGATGAAAGACATGTGCTCGGATGAAAATAAGATGACGAAAGCTTTTACAAGACAAAGACATTACTTAAAGGCTTAGAGCTTCCACACCAAAAGATACATGTATGTCCAAATGGTTGCATGTTATTGGAAGGAACATAAAGATCTCGAAGAATGTCTTTTTGCGAAGGAAGTTGTTACAAGACAATCAGGAAAAATGGAAACAATTCTCCTTATAGTGTTCTTACTTATTTCCCAATTGGTCCAAGATTGCGGAGATTATATGCAACCAAATCTCTTCTGAGCAAATGAGATGGCATAAGGATAATCCTCGAGATCATGGCCTAATGTCTCATCCAAGTGATGGAGAAGCATGGAAGAGCCTAGATAAAGAGTATAACTCTTTTGCCTTGAGCCCCGAAATGTTCGACTTGGTCTTTGTACCGACGGATTTTCACCATTTGGGAAGACGGGAAAACAATATTCATGTTGGCTTGTCATCTTGACTCCTTATAATCTTCCCCCCGAACTATGCATGAAGAAACCTTTTATGTTTCTCGATCGATAATTCCGGGTCCAAAAAGCCCCAAAGGGAACCTAGATGTGTTCTTGCAGCCTCTTATTGAAGAGTTAAAACTACTATGGGAGGTAGGATTGCCAACTTATGACATCTCCAACAAACAAAATTTTCAAATAAAAGTTGCATTGCTTTGGACAATTAGTGATTTCCCGGCATATGGCATGCTCTCGGGGTGGACCACGGCGGGTAAATTAGCTTGCCCGTATTGTATGGAAAATACTAAAGCTTTCACTCTTAAAAATGGTGGAAAACAAAGTTGGTTTGATTGTCATCGGCAGGTTTTATCCCATAATCATGCTTATCGAAAAAATAAGAGTGCTTTTCGTAAAGACACGGTTGAAAACTCTTCCCCTCATCCACGATTGAGTGGAGAAGAAGTTTGGAATCGTGTATCTTTGTTCCAAAAAGCTGCTTGAGTGCATAAGGAATGAAGGTAAGCGGCTTTGAAGGGTATGGTATCTTGCACCATTGGACAAAGCAAAGTGTCTTTTGGGAGCTTCCATATTGGAGCAAACTCTTGATACGTCATAATCTTGATGTCATGCACATTGAGAAAAATGTGTTTGATAATGTTTTCACACTATGATGGATGTTAAGGGAAAAACTAAAGACGATTTGAAGGCAAGAAAAGACATAAAAGTGTATTGTAAACGAAGAAAATTGGAGACTCGAGTTGTCCTTGATAATAAAGGTGGAAAAGAAGACCCTAAAGCCGAATGCTCCTTTTATGTTGCCTAAGGAGAAAAGGAAACTTGTTTGTGAATGGGTGAAGAAATTAAAGTTTCTTGATGGATATGCTTCAAATTTAGGTAGATGTGTCGATATGAAGGAGTGTAAGTTATTCGGTATGAAAAGTCATGATTGTCGTGTTTTTATGCAACGATTGCTCCCGTTTGTCTTTAAAGACTTGTTGCCCCCTAAATGTGTGGAATGTTATCAGAATTGAGCCAATTCTTTAGAGATCTCTGTTCGACCACCTTGAAAGTTAATCACGTGGTGCGCTTAGAAGCGAGAATATTCTGAAATTCTTTGCAAGTTAGAGGATATTTCCCTGGTTTTATTCAATTCTATGGAGCATCTCCTGTTCATTTACCTTATGAGGCAAAAGTTGGTGGGCCGGTTCGGTATAGGTGGATGTACCCTTTTGAGAGGTAATATTATTGAATTATTTTTTAACTTTTTTTTTAAAATTAAAATATGTCATTCATAATAATCATTTTACTCTTTGTTAGGTTTTTATATCATTTAAAAAAGAAGGTGGGCAATAAAGCTCGAGTGGAAGGCTCGATTTGCAATGCCTACCTACTTGAGGAGATAACAAATTTTTGCTCCCTTTATTTTGAAGGCGATGTTGATTCCAAGGTGAAAGGTTTAGGATTGACAACATGTGCTAATAATGAACTAGACCTTAACTCGATCCTACACGAGATGTTTTCTTCTACTCTCGGGCATAGTTCGTCAAGGCCGACTTTGTTACCTTGATGAAAAAGATTACAACGTTGCTCATCGATATGTTTTAAGCAATTGCGAAATTCTACAACAATATGAAAGGTAAATTTCTTTGATTTCATGATATAAGTAAAGTCTTAGCTAGATATATTAAGATACTAAAATAATTAACGGTTTATTTGAAGAACAAATGATGAGAGAACGTGGTTATCAAAGTCGGGAAGAAGTTTGGATCAAATGTGAAGATAAATATCCTAATTGGTTCAAAGAATATGTAAGTTAATAAGTATATGTGATTATATGAATATATATATTATACTATTTTTAGCATGCGAGTCAATGACCATATAGTGACATATTGCTCCATTATCATAAGTATTGAGAAAGGGCATCAATAATGACATTATTCGTTCATTATCATTTGGACCCGTGACGAGAGTTCGAAAATTCAACCAATATCACATTAATGGATTTCATTTTCATACGTTTGAGTATGGAAAGAATAAATTGACTATGAAATATGGTATTTGTGTGAAAAGTTCCCAAGGGAAAGATTATTATGGCATTCTTCAGAAGTGATAGAATTGGCTTATGTTGGAGCAAGAAAGTGTTATACAACGGTGTTGTTTAAGTGTGATTGGTTTGATATTGGACATGGTACTAGGATACATGAAAAGTACAATCTTGTTGAGGTAAATCATTTAAGGAGATATCCAAAGTATGACCCATTTGTACTGCACATCAAGTGAGCGAGTTTATTATGCTCCTTGTCCAAGTAGTAGTAATGAAGGAAATCAATGGTGGTTTTGTTTTTAACATCAAGTCAAGAGGAACTATTGATGCACACTGAGCCTACGGCATTCCAAGTACATGCAAATAAAAAATCCTCCATTGCTATCCGAGTTTGAAGGAAATGATCGAGAAGTTCTAGTGAGTGAGGAAGAAGCTCAAGTGCTTTCTTCTCATGAATATGAGGAAGTGGAAGATGAACAAGAAGAGGAGGAAGGGGACGAAGAAAATGAGGAAGAAGAGGAGGAAGAAGATGATGACGAGTTAGAGGATGATGACAAGTTAGAAGAAGAAGGCGAGGATGATAATGAGTTAGGCGAAGATGACGATGAAGAAGAAGAAGATGAAAATAGTTTATTTTAGATTTGACATGTTATTTTTAATTTGAAATATTCAAATAAATGTTATGTGATTCTTTATTGCAAGTTTGATTATTAGTTAAGCTGTTTACAATCCAAAGCCTACGTTATATAGCCTTCTACTTCTTGATTAGAAACTTATTGTTGTTATAGTGCCTTTTTTTACTTTTCCTTTTATGATTTTCTAATGTGCGGGCTGATTGAGAGAATGGTAAGAAGCCGAGGTGGACTCAATGGGAGGATTATCATTAGGCCTCGAACCATTAATCCTTCTCGGCCCGATCTCACAATCATCTCAAGATGAAAACCACGATTTTGCCTTGGAAGTCCATAATAGTTCTCATAATGAAGAAGAATCCATTGAGCCTGACTCTAATCATCATGAGGAGGAGAGAGGGAACCTGATCGAGACGTAGACACTAGTGAAAATGAAGGCCAAGTTGAATTCCCCGGATGAAACGGGTAATCCACGAGGCTACTCAAATTTTGCACAAAGCGAGGGACTATGGTGAGTACTTGTAAATGATCTTGTTTGGTATATTTATTTTATTTGTCGGTTCTAAGTGTTTTTGAAACAGGTTCCACTCTCGTGAAGTTGTTGATGCGGTTGTTCAAACTTCATATATGACTTATTTTGTGGGACCATGGAACAATTGGTCAATGTTCCCCCAAACATGCAAAGGGAGTCGGTGGAAAGCCTTAAGGTGACTTTAATTGTGATACTTAATTACTTTTTCTATACTTATAATTACATGCCTATAAGTTTTTTGTTCTTCCTCTTAAATGTTCACTAATAATTTGTCTTTGCATGCTCGATTAAAGACTAAGTTCTCTTCAGGATCCTTGATGCGAAGATGGTAAAGAAAGGATGGCAACAAAAGTGTTCTAGGCGACTAACGGGAGTAATATGTAAGATGTTCAAAGTAAAAGGCTATCGTGCAAATGGTGTCACCCGAACATTAAGAAAGCAATTGCGGCCATTAGAGCAGTGATGTCTTTAAAAAGAAGTACGCCGATACTCTCTTAATAGGAAGAAGCCTGGACCAAAAAAAATCCTATCCATTCCCGAGGATCTAAATCATTGAGCAAATTAGGATTGAATTTGGTTTGTCTTCTCACTCTACTCCCTTGAATTTATTATGTTTAGGAAATTGTTTTTTAAGTAAATTAAGTAGCTTAGCTTAATTGTTTAGGGATTCTTGAGTTAAGTATATAATAAGGATTTTTCAAGTGGAATGAAAAAAAAAGAATTAAGATATGGTAATATGATAATGGAGCTCATCATACTATTAATCGAGTGAGAAAAAACAAAAAACGCACTCATAACAAAATTGTAGAGAAAAAAATAGGAAAGAAAACAAAGAGAGAAATTAAATGACTTACAATATAATTGACCACTAAGTAAAAGAAGACCACAAAATGAAGAACAAAATCGAGTCTATTAAATTGATGGAATGAGTGACTTAATTACCATTTATCTTTTTTTTAGGGGTTATTCTTTATAGGAGAGATTTTTTTTTAGTTAAAAGGAGAGAAACTATGATCTAAAAATTATGCCTCTTTTATTTTGTTAATGTGTTCGAGTGAGTGAGGTTTCTATTCGGTTTTTTAGTGATGCATTTGGTGTGTAGTGTTGCTTGATGATCAAGTTAATTGTTTTAACTTCGTTATCCATTGGAAAATAACATAAAGAGATAATTAAGTTTGCTACCATTGTTTAAGAAGGGAGAAAAATATACTTTTTATTTACTTGTTTTATCTTCTCTGTGCATTAGTATCATCATATGTTGTAGTAATTAGATTTGTTAGTTGCGCAATCTTTGGGATCTTACCGCATTGAATTTTTTGAACCAATGACCCACCCTACTTTACCTTTGGCTTCACCATATGTTTGTTCCGGGGGGTTGTAGTGGAACTAATAGAAGAAGCCCATAGGTCATAAGAGTTAAACTTACTAGAAATCAGAAACTTGCTATGTCGATTGCTACAATTATTCTTGACTTAGACTTTTCCATTTGCACTAAAAAAAGTTTGGCGAACTAGAGCGTGTATCAAACACGAATACCATCCTAGAGGAATATAGGCATGTTTATCATCGGTAATCTAATATGCACATGTTTTCCTTTTTTTTTGGGAGGGATATTACACATTGGATTTTCCTTTATTTATTTGTCATCTAGTGGAAGAATAAAAGTTCAATTTGTTTGGAATAAAAAAATACTAATTCTATATTAGAAGATAAGTATAAAAAAATTGATGGAGACATTTTTGCAGATTTTTGTATATCGTGATAAACAATACTAATACATTTTTATGTGATTTTACGAACTTGATTAGGAGAAAGAAATGAAGCGTGTCCCAGCTACAGCCGAATTATATAGAAAATGTCATGTTAATAAGAATAAAGAGTTTGTGGACGAGACATCACATAAAGTTTGGGTGAGTACCTACTTTTGTAGATAATGTAGTTACGGTTGTTTTAAGAACATAAGAGCGTTAAGTTTTATTTATATATCTTCACCCTTTGCCAGGATGAGTTCGAACAAGAAATCACGCTAGTTTGGAGGATGAGAATCCTAAAGCGGGAGGAAGAGTTACTTTTGGAAGCTTTAGGTGGATGGAAAAATGGAAGGGTATATGGTCTTGGGAGTCTTTGTTGACAACTACTATGTGAAACCACATAACGACCCAAGTTCGAGAAAGGAGCGAAATGAGCTAGTGACTAATTTGCAAAATCATGTTGAAGAACTCACTTCCAAAAATTTGGAGCAAACAAAGGAGCTTGAAGAGACAAAGGCAAAGCTCGATGAAAGCAACAAAAAAGCTTAATGAAACAACGAGTGCTATGAAGACTATAGAAAGAACAAGTTCTTTTCCTAACTCAAAATGCGGTTCTTCGTTAAATCTTGGATCATCTCCATTTTCATCTATTAACTATAATTATTAGAAATTACATTGTTTTGATGTTTAGTTATTTTGTAAACTTCGTTCTTAGGCTATGAATCGACTTTTGATAAAAGTTATCATTATTTGTTATGATTGTTGTACTAGAAGTTTTAGTTTTGGTTTTCAATTTTTGTTTGAGAATTGAAAATTGATGAAAAAAGTGACTTAAATGTACAAAAAACAATGCTTTTCAAAATTCGTTGCTAAATTTGGCAACAAACAAAAGTATTTGTTGCAAATTTTAGTAGTCGACGTAGGAACTAAAATACATAATTTGTTGCCTCTTCTTGCAACCAAAATATATAATTTGTTACCACTATTAGAAACTAAAATAAATATTTTGTTGCCATTTTAAGTAAAAATATTACAACCAATAACAATAACTTGTTGCCATTTTTAGCAACTATATTGTGAATAATTTGTTGTTATTTCCGGCAGCCAAGATTAATACGTTGTTGCTACTATAGCAACTATTGTGAATAATTTGTTCTTAATTTTAGAAACCAATTTTATAATTCGTTGCCACTTTCGACAATCGTAGATAAGTTGTTGCTAGAGTTGGCAATAGATACACATAACATAGCGACCAATATGGCTACCATATTTGAATTGATGCAAGATGGCAACGAATTTGTTTAGTATTTAGTAGCTAAACTCAAATGGAAACAAGCCTTTTAGAAACTACAATTTTTTGTTTCTAATTTGTTGCTAACTCTAGTTAGCAACGAATTTTCTGCAAATAGCAACAAATTTTAAGCTGTTTCTAAATTGAGTTATTTTTGTAGTGTATATTCAATCCAAATATAGTGTTTTGTAACACAAATTTACAAATTACATCCAGTATTATGATTATAAAAGCTGTTTTTATAATTGGAATACAAACATTTATTCGTATAAAATCCTTTTTAAATATTTTTTATTTTTATATATATTCAATAACATATATAAAGCATATATATTATCATCTATTTCTAAGTAGCTTTAATGCAATTTTGTTTAGGGTTTTTCCAATAAAATAAGTAACAACAATTATTATGTTTTTTCCTTTTCATGTCATGTAATTAATGCCATGTGAGTTACAAACTTGAATTGCCAAACTTATAACATCGAAGAACATTATTCACGCATGGATAAAGATTATGACAATTTATGGTTTGACTCCAAAATATTTGACCAAACCTACTTCATTAAATGGCAACTACCAACTTATGGCGTGCGAAGACATTAAATGGCCCTTTTAATGCCTATAAAAGGCATTCCTTGCATTTCGGATTTTTCCACTACCAAGCCAAAAAAATAACCGATCACTTCTCTTTATTAACCTTAAACTCCCAAAGTTAAGAATACCTCTCACTTCTCAAAACTAAACAATCATTTCAATGGATCCTAAAATTGCTAAACATTTGAAAGATGTTAATGAGGCTATGATGGAATTCTTTGAGGCATGGTCTACAATTGATGACCAGATTGGTAATTCTCTTCGAGCATTAGATAAATTAGAAGAAGAAGAAGATAAGGAAATCATGGGTTATGTTGGTATGATTATCTCCTTTCGTAATCACATCGAACTTGCTACAAAAGAAGCTAAGGAAACGGTTGAATATTTGGATTCTTTAGTAAAGCGGTGATGTTTGAAGAGTTATTGGATTAAATGGCAATCGAGAACTTATTTTCTCTAATGAAGAATTAGTTACTTTTTTTTTTCTTATGTATTGTCTTTAATTTCCAAATAAATTGTGTATCATTTATCTCTATTCAATTTTTCATGGCCATGAATTTAGGATGTAATAGAGATAATGGTTTAATAATGAATCCTTCTTTCGGATCTATCCTAAAAAATAATTTCTTATATTATATCAAGAATCTTTCGTACGTTTTGTGATTTAAATTGAGAACGTTTCTTTGATATTTTGCTTTTTTTTTTAGATTTCGATTTTATTTAACTTATTCCACATTGATTCATTATCAACCACATACATTAGTACAAATAGTAATTCGAAACCAAAATGGTCCAATATTTGTTCATTGATTTATTCTCAAAAGTTGTTATCTTCACAATCATATTGTAAGGTAAGCAATTATTGTAATTGATTTTCTTTACCAAAATTATGGGCACATTTTGTTATTAGCAGTAATGAACTATAATTATTGGATTATAAGTTTTGTTAAATCTTTTTTCCCATTTCAATGATATAATATGTCTTGGGAATAGGCATGCTATCATGAATAAATATTATATTTAATAAAGTCACTTCTCATTTCCCTTATGTTAAAAAAAAATTGTTTATAGTCACTCATGGATCTTGTTTTTTTACTACATGGTCTACTCACCTATTTATTAACCGTAAGAGTATAATAATATTGACAATTTTGTTTTTTACTTGGGTTGTTAGAATGGATAAATAATATGCCACACATTTATAAATAATAAAATAATTATTGGTTGTGAAAATACAATTATTCACAATGCTCTAATTATTTGCTTATATTTACGAGATCACCTTTGTTTATTTGCTCTAATTAATATATGTATTTTTTTGTGTCACGTATTTCATAATTTAAATTAATACATGTATATTTTTGCCATTAATTTATGCAACTTTTATTGAAATGAAAATAGGAAACATATATATATGAAAATCAATAATTGATTATGTACATCATTAAATTAGTGACATTTTTTTGTAACTATGGGAATTACGTAAATAAATCAATCACCAATCGTAAAGTTGCCTAATTTTAAGATTTGTTCATATAATTTCCAAAAAGTCGTGTATCTTCACATTCATATTGTAAGGTAAGAAATTATTGTAATTGATTTCTTTACCAAAATTATGGATCTTATTATTGTTCTTACTTATGGCATACATATTAACCGAAGACTATTACGTACCTACCTTCATTTTATGGTGCGATTGGGAGTGATTTTATTCTTTCGAGTTATAGCCATTATTGTTAATTCGAGTGATATATATATATAGATATATCCTTTTTTAAAAAAAAAAATCATTTATTATTGGGTTTTCCTTAAATCATGGTAATGCCAATGATCACAATCTCTTTAGCGGAAAGAATGTCCAAACAATTCTAAAAACTTTTAGTTCGAATATTCTACTTACCATAATAATATGATAATATCAAACACTATAGTGTAGGATCTGATTTGTGGTATAATAACTTAGTACTTATACGTATATATACCCTATAAATCTACTATTAAATCATCCTTATTTCACTCACTTTAGTCTACCAACAAAACCTAAACGAACAACTCCTTATGGCACCACGAAATGATGTTAAGCATGTAGTTAACATTTCGACTTGGTGAAGGGCACAAAATTTAATGCTATTGAAGTTCGTTTGATTCGGGTTTGGGAGGAGCCAAATTTTATGAACAATCTGGAAGGCTGAAAGTATTGAGATGATACTCATGGATGTGCATGTATGTTTCTTAAATATTGCTTATATTATATACTTTGTTTTATAGTTATATATTGTATTATTAAAAATCTATTTATTTGTCATATTAAGCGTGTACTTTTAATGTAGGGTGACAAAATTCAAGCTACTATTCGTAGGAATCTTATTGCTACTTTTTGGCCACGGATCCAGGAAGGAGCATTCAGACAAATATCTAATTTTTTGCTACGTGAGAATGGTGGATCTGACCGATGTACACAACATAAATATCTTATATCAATGAATTATGGATCAACAATCCTTGAATGCAATCCATTGGATGTTTTCACAATATGGGTTTGATTTTGTTTGCTTTGATGATATTTTGGCAAAAAAGGGTTCGGATGTCTATTTCATTGGTATGTTTGTTTTAAACTTTCATTATACTGTAGTATGCATATATTTATATAATTTGTGCACAACTTACATTGTTTATTTCTTACTAACATCTTGGATATTCTAGATATTATTGGACAATTAACTGGATAGGGTGAAATAACAAAAATTGCAAACTCGAGATACATGAATATTGAACTTGTGGACACAAAGTAAGTGAAAAGATATATCTTTGTTAACGTTTTTCTTGATAATATTTATTTATTACATATATGGTACTCATGTTCTTATCAAAATTATATGTAAATTTTTTTTTAATAGGAACACCGACTTGACATGTGTTTTATGGGCTACTTATGCTTTGATGAAATGATGAATTACATCAACATGTTGGGCGATAATGGTGGAATTATTGTCATTTTCAATATGCAAAAAGAATAATGTTCAAAGGTATTACTACTTTTAATTTATTAAAAACATGCATCCATGTTTAAATTTTTATATTGCCCTTTATAATCACCTACATATATATAGTCACATTTTTTAAATAATAAGTTTCATTTATATGGTATACGGGAGATGTTCGTGTGCAAAATTCTCGATATGCGTCAAGGTTGTTGATTAACAAAGATTTGCACTGAAATTCAATCCTTCAAAGAGAGGTTAGTTATTATTATTTATTATGATACAAATGTTTAATAAGATTGTGTACATATAAGGTTATAACAATTGGTATTTTAACCTATATTATTTAGCAGCCTACGAACTTTATTAAAAAAATACGACTCACTGATTTTAAAAAAAAACCTTACAAATTTTACAAGCCAATTATCACACAGATCTAATGTATGCGCATGTAAATGCAATAATTCATGTAAATAAGGTAATTTCATACTTTATATGTGTATATGCAATCTAATAGTGTATATCATATTTTTTTTCAACTAATCATATGTTTATATTTTTGTTATGCCACCTAATTTCATTTAAATACAATAATGTATTTATTACATTTAAGATACAAGCAATGTATACAAATATTAATCACATGCTAAAGAATAATTAGGTTGGATATAAAATATATACAGGTAATAATTTGTAGATCAAACGGTTTTTCTCCACCAAATAACTTATTAATATTTTATTAAATGCCCGTATATTGATTAAAATTATGTATTTTATTTTTTCACAATGTGTCATTGTTAAATATTTCATACCTTTATTGCTTATGTTGCACACATGTAATACGTAAAGAATGCAAGCTTTCATATCCTACGAATATATCTATATGTTACACTATTAGTAAGAGTAAAACTCTCTTAAAGCACACAAAACATATAATATTTCCTTCAATAAACCGGAAACGTATTATGTTGACTGTATGACAAAAAAATTAGACTATTCGAACTTTACGACTAAAATTGAGATTATATTTAGTCATGTGGATCCTAATATTAAACTGTCTTTGCAAGTATCTAAATATATACACATTAAACAAAATTATTTATGCATACGATTTTTTTAATAAGTTAAATATATTCTAATTGCATGCTTTTATAATGATTATCAAACATCATCTGTTGCAAAGGTGAGACAATTTCTGGCCAGCTAACTCAACTATCAAATGAGAGTAGCGAATTTTTTAAAGGAAGAATGCATCAAAGATATATTCGACATTGTTGAGATGAACACGGTGAGACCCTTATTTTTTATTTGGATTTCTCTATTTATCACAAAACAATACAAATCTTAACTACTTATTTTAATAAAAATATTGTTAGGCTTGTGTATGCGTTTGCCTAGCAACAATTGAGGACATAGATGTTGGATATAGTTGGTATTATGATGCATGCAATAAGGTGTATGAATGGAGTCGTGAAGGAAAATAATGTGATCAAGTGTAGGAAAAATCAAATTGTACGCTCTACAACACCAAGGTATTCTAATTTAAGTACATAATCTTCTACTATATTTTTTTTAACCACATCATGTAATTTCCTGAATTATATTAAAATAATTCATTGACAATAAATTGATAACAGGTTCAAGATTAAAATCATTGTCTCCGATAGATCCGGGAGATGCTTCTTTCATGCTTTTGATAAAGAAGTTTCAAAGTTGATTAGCAAAACAACAAAAGAAATAGTGAACTCTAAAAATGAGGTTTTTTTTAGTAATTCGTATAAATATATGGTTTTATTCCTTACGTACTAAAGGTATACACACTAATGTGTTGCTAATTATAGCTTGCCGACAATGATTTTCCTAAAGAATTCAAAGTTCTATTGGGAAAGAGATATTTGTTTAAAGTTAATATGGTTTACACGGTTGCTAGCATAACCGATGATGGTGATTTAATTGACAAGTGGATGGAATTGTACATTAAATTGGAGGTACACGCAATATACTTCTATATATTGTATTATTTAACTAATGTCGATAATTTATAAATTTTGTTGTACTCTTTGACAACACTCAATTCTTGTGGAAAAGAAAGTGAGGTAGAAAGTGTAAAGGATTGTGAGGATAACAAAGGTAAAAAAAAATTATTTGTATGCTTCATATGACTACCATGTATATGTATATACACATCTATATAAATATATCTAACAAGTTGTTTTTCAATTTTTTTAAAAATAACAATTGGATGTCGTTACTTTGGAAGTGGAGTCGTCTCTCTCGCATATCACACCTCAAAAGAGAGCACAATTAATCGATGAACATTCCCCATTGGGGGTTGGGCCATTCAACAAGCAAGAAACGCAAAACGCCGTGAATGAAGAGGAAGAATGATTGATTGAGTCCATTTATATTAACTATTATGAAGTTAAAATAAAAGTCTATCAATAAGACTATTAATTGAATTGTTTTAAAGTTGCAATATGGATTTTGTAGTTTTCATTTTCCGAGACAAGTATTATTGTTTTACTTACGGTTTGTTATTTTGTTTGCTATCGATACTTATGACTATTTTTTGAGACTCATTTAATATATGAATGATTGCCTAAAATTTGTTGTATTATATAATGCATAGCCATATTTTTGGTAATATACTTATGATTCTATTTTCTTACAGAGCATTGACAAGCAATGCAAATGTTCATATACACTATCAAAGTATGGTATATAATTTTTACAACACTATGTTTATGTACTTCATAACATCAATATGTTATTTTAAAAATTCACAGGAATTACATTTTAATATCTATGTCAACCATATATAATATTTCCAATTATTAACACACCAACATTAGTTCAATAAAACAATATGCAAGACTATTTTTGGGTTACTTGAGTGGCATAGTATAGTACTAATAGTTTGAGTTTGTGAGAATATATGATTTTCTAAGTATTATGTCTCTAAAATAAAAAAAAAATCCATGGGTCTTTTGCAACAATATACCAGGTGTTCATTTTTTTTTTGACCTTTAGTTTACACATGACCTTAAACCACGGCCAAAAAAAATTACACACTCCTGAATTTATTTTACCACTTACACTTAAATATGAACTAAAGAGTCAAATGATCAATCTTATAATATGATTTTATTTTACCACAATCTTATGTTAAGTCAAAGATCACGATTTAATTTATCAAAGGTTTTTAATTAGAACATACGGCAATATACTACAAGAAAATCAAAAATAACGACGGTTTATCATTGATGGCTAACTAAACCGTCGATATAATCAAAACAAGCGACGGCTTAAGCCGTCGTTGATTGCACCTACGATTATAACATTTTGCGACGGTTTAGTTGTCGGTGATAAATACGGCGCAAGCCGTCGTTGATTTTTAAAGTAAAGCAGAATTTTTTTAGCTTGGGCAATTGTCGAAACGGTAGTTGATTTCTAAAGGGGGGTGTTAATTGAAGTCTTTTAGTCGGTTTTTTTTCAACAACAAAAAGGGAGGGAATTTGGGCGATTTTGGGCAATTTTGCAGCGACGAAAACTTGGTTGCTCCACCTCCCTGCCTCTCCTCCTTCCTCGCCAATGGCACTGACCACTTCCACCTCACTTCGCCGCGGTAAGCTTTATTTTCTCTTTTTTAAAAAAATTTTTTGTACTCATGGACCAAACCCTAATGGTTGGGTTTTTTCCTTGTGAGAGAAGTGAACTCAGGCTTACAGAACTTGCATCTACTCTTGCCGGACCGACATTTCGCCCGGTGGTAAGCATGCATTCTTTTTTTAACAATTTGTGTATTCGATGAAACTAAACCCGTAAAATTGAGTCTTGCTTTATTTTATGTATATTTTTTCATGTAAGTGTTTGATCTTATAATATATCATTTCTTTAATCAAAGTTCATACTACTTTTTATTTTTTCGGATAATTTCATAATTGATTTAGTGATTTGGTGAGTGAAATCAAGAACAAGAAAGAGCATGTGGGTATTTTTGTTTTCTAACATTTGGTGGAAAAAAAGAATGGGTTGAAAGTAACCCCAAAATTGTTGGACTTAATATCAAAGGAAAAACAAAGGATGATGAATAATGAAGAAAGAAGATATGGGTGTTGTTCATCTGATGAAAACAAGCTTCAACTTAGGCTATTATTTTTTATTTTAGAGATGATGCATCTATGTGTGTTCTGTATGGATGATGGTTTACATCCATTTGTTTGTTATTTGGTAATGCAAATGTAAACGTTTATGTTTTTTATCATATGCATTGTACTTTTCGGTGAACATGTTGAGAATTTGGAATTAAGTTTGTTCACAGCGTTTATAACCATGCTTGTCAAATCCATGATTGATTTTTTTTTTGAGTCATTAATTGCAATCTTATTTTAAGTCAAAAGGGGTGCTTGTGAACTTAAATTCGTACTTACTTATTATTGGAGTTGCTCGTTTAGTAGAAATTGACACTTAAAGGTGCCGTTTAATAATTGATTTTCTACATTATGTAGGATTGTAGCACTTTGGTGTTTCTCTTTGGCTTAATTGTAAGGTTAGTAGCAATTTTTTTACCATATTTTGTCTTCAATTTATATTGTTTTTGTTCATGTAAATTCTATATTTTAATTTTTGTGTAAGTTTTTCATCATGAAATATAATGTATTAAAAAACTTTTGTTTAGAGAATGTTAAAAACTATATAATTTTTTAGTTTATATTACTTTGAAGATTAAGTTACTTTAATTGTATAAGTTTAAGTTACTATATAATTATCACAATAGTTTTTATAGTGGTTCGTTTATTAAAGGTTATAAAAGTTATAAACTATATAATTATCACAATAATTTATTTATTGCACATTCCTTTATTTAGTTTACATTATTTAAATTGTTTATATTGTTTTTGACATATTTGTTTTCGTGGAAATAGTTTGGATGATGTAATAAATTTAATTTAAGTGTTTAAATAAATATGTTTGCATCGTCATGTGCCTAGATACTCGTTCAAGGTATACTCATTAGGAGTATATCTTGAATAGTCCCCTGTTGGGACTATTCTTCGACGTTTGACCCCACTTAGGTGGTGAATGTATGCCTTTTGTTCTATTCTATGTAATTTCCGGTCATGTTGTTTCTACATCTTTGTTCTCTCGGGTACATATGTAAGCTTTTACGAAGCTCACATTGTGTACTTGGAGAACTCATGGAAATGCTTTGCCGGAATTTACGTAGAAGCGAATAGTTGGCATACATTCACTAGTGGGGTTAGACGTCGAAGAATGGGTTAGGTTGGAGTGATAAGGACCTTTGGACATCATTTTAGGCCCTATATGTATTTCACACAAATGTTTTAATTGATACGTATGATGGTTGTTAATGAGTAGTGTGGTTGAAATGCTTTAGAATTGTAGAATTGGTCACCATGAAATGGAAGGAGCGTTGGTAGATGTATGATAGATATGACAATGTGCGTAACTTGAGGCCCGAGTTCTTGAGGGGGTTGATGAATTCCTTGACTTTTGCAAAGTAAATCCCGAAAGCCCAGTAAGGATGAAGTTAGATGTCCGTGTCCGAAATACAAGAACAGACGTATGCATGCCAACAGACACGGTTAAAGTGCATTTGTATAGCAAGGGCTTTATACCTGATTACTACGGTTGGTATTCTCATGGTGAAGAGTTACCTCAACCTGCGGAAGAGCTATCTAATCCATACTTAGTGAAATGGTTTTCGATGCTCTTGGGAATAACTGGAGCCGTCCATTGTTGAAGAGCCTAGTGGAATGGAGGAGGGCCTAATCCTCAAGCAAAGGTGTTTCTTGACCTATTAAAGGCTTTTGAGGAACCGTTGTACGACCGGGAGCTCCATGTCCGTGTTGGAAATGGCATCTAGAATAGTATCTTTGAAGTGTGAGTACAATTTGCCACATAGGTGTGTTGATGCTTTTGCTTCATTAATGAAAGAAGCAATACCTAACAACAACAACATGAGTGACACATTTTACGATACGAAGAAGATCTTGGAGGGATTAGAGCTTCCCCACGAAAAGATTCATGCTTGCCCCAAAGGTTGTATGTTATTTTGGAGAACCCGATGCACACTTGGACGGATGTAGAGTGTGCGATTGCGACGGATACAAGAGGACTTCTAAGGGGTCTTTAGTTCCAATGAAAGTTCCCGATTTATTTCCCAATCACACCGAGATTGTAGAGGTTGTATGCAACAAAGAACGTTCTTGAAGAAATGACATGGCATGCCAAAAATCCAAGAGCCGAAGACAAAATGGCTCACCCTAGCGACAGTGAAGCTTGGAAGCATTTGGATAGATCCTTTGGCGAATTTGCATCCGAGCCTAGGAATGTTCGGCTCGGTTTGTGTACAGATGGGTTTGGTCCACATGGAAAGTTTGGGGGGTCAATATTCATGGTGGCCGGTCATCTTAACCCGTACAACTTGCCGCCATCGATGTGCATGAAAAAACCCTTCATGTTCCTTTCGTTGCTCGTTCCTGGTCCTAAAAATCCGAAGGAAACTTGGATGTGTACATGCAACCCTTAATCGAGGAATTGAAGCAATTATGGGATGTTGGAGCAACTACTTATGACATTTCTAGGAAACAAAATTTCAATATGCGTCGCCATTCTTTGGACAATAAATGATTTTCCCGCTTACGATATGCTATCTGGCATTTGGTCCACCGTTGGGAAAAAGGCTTGTCCTTATTGTATGGATAAATCCAAAGCTTTTTGGCTCGAGCATGGGGGTAAAGTTTCTTGGTTTGATTGTCACCGTCAATTCCTTCCTCGAAGATCATCCTTTTCGTAAAAACAAAGTAGCTTTTTGCGAAATAAGGTTGAAAAAGGGTCTTCACCACACATCATGTCCGGGGAAGAGTTGTGGTCATGTGTTAAAGACTTGCCAAAGACTACATATGGACCGAGATGCACTTAACGCTTTGAAAAAGTTGAAAAATGGAGTGGTTCAAACAAAGGCTGTCTCTGGGAGCTCCCATACTTGGAAAGATCTGCATCTTCGTCACAACCTTGACGTCATGCACATTGAGAAAAACTTCTTCGACCAACTCATTCACACAGTTATGGATGTGAAAAAACAGCAAGCAGACACCGTTGCATCCTAGAAAAGACATTGCTAAATTGTGCAAAAGGCCTCAACTTCATGTCACCAAGGATGCGAACGGAAAAGAAACTCCACCAAAAGCACCTTTCGACCTTGGACAAGTCCCAAAGGAAAGTATTATGCAACCGGGTCGGAGATTTGAAATTTCCCGATGGCTATGCTTCCGACTTAACAAGATGTGTGGACATGCAGTCCGGTAAGTCGCACAGTATGAAAAGCCATGACTTGTCATGTCTTCATGGAAAGATTATTGCCGATTGCATTAAAGGAGTTGCTTCGGTTCATGTGTGGAAAGTTGTCACTCGAGATTAGCCTTTTTTTCCGTGATTTGTGTTGCTCCACCATCACGGTAAGTGACATGGAAAGATTAGAAAAGGACATAGGCGAGATCCTTTGTAAACTCGAAAAGATTTTCCCACCATCATTCTTCAATTCCATGGAACACTTACCAGTTCACCTTCCACGCGAAGCTAGGCTATGTGGTCCCGTGCAATACCGTTGGATGTATCCCTTTGAAAGGTACCTTATCCTTCATTTTCATATATCCTTTTTTTATTGTTGTTCGCAATTGTGTAACTCTTTTTGATAACCACCTTCTTAGGTTCCTCAATCATTTGAAACGCAAAATTGGTAATAAGGCTCGTGTGGAGGGTTCTATTTGTAATGCGTACTTGTGTGAAGAGATTGTAAACTTCTGTTCAAACTACTTTCAGCAAGGAGTGGATACTAAGACACGAGATTCAGGCCGTAATGTAAATGATGAAGTTGATAGGATGCTCGATAAAACCGTCCCGAGCTATTCGGGGTTAATTGTGGTCGGCCGTCTAATGCGGTGGAACACGATTTTTTAACCGAAGTGGAACTACAACGTGCACACCTATATGTGTTAGCAAATACGAGGCACCTTACAAGAATTTGAGAATTAAAACACTTGTTATTAATCATATTATTTATAAATTTAACTTTCATTTTTAATTTAGACATTAACAATTGTTATGTTTGTAAGGGATTTCGAGGACCACATTCTTCAAATTCGACCTACTCTACGTAGGGAAGATGTGTGGGTGCAACATGAAGCAGAATACCTTGATTGGTTTAGATCGAAAGTGAGTTTGTGTGACTATATGTTATTCATTATGTTATTCAAGAAATGTTAATGGATTAACAATATGAATGAATTTCAATAGGTTATTCAAGACAAACCCAATGATGATGTACTTGTTTGCTTTGGCAATGGGTCCTTCGACATTAGTTCGCACTTGGAATAGATACTATGTTAATGGATACAATTTCCAAACAAAAGCATCAAGCAAACACAAATCCACCATGAATTATGGAGTGTGTGTGTCTAATGATGGAAGGAGTGATTTCTTTGGGATTCTAGATGATGTTATAGAATTAAAGTTTACTAGTGCTCGTAGTCAATATAGCACTTTGTTTTGTTCAAGTGCAATTGGATGGACAATGTGAGGGGGAATGAACATCGATCAATACAAGCTAGTTGAAGTCAACCACACCAAGAAATACCCCGAAGTTTGATCCCGTTGTGCTATCATACCAGGTTAGCCAAGTATATTTCGCACCGTACCCAAGCTTGAAAAAGATCGTGCTCAATGGTGGGCTGTGTTTAGGACAAAGGCAAGGTGCGTGATTGATGCTTGCGGTTGACTTCGACTTCCTTCGAGAGACAAGTCTTTGGGACTCCAACGCTTTGTGATCCAAATGATATTCCCGATTATGAAGGTGGTAATGATATCGAGTTTGTTGAAGGAGATGATGAAGAAATTTTGTTTGAAGCCCCATCGGGTGATGATGAAGAAGAGTCTAGTTTCGAGTCGGAGAAAGCGAGGATGATGACGATGACGATGATGGTTTTGGGATGACGATAGTGATGATGAACTAAGCGAGGATGGGAATTCACTTTGATTTATTTGAGTATATCATAGCTTGTATTAAGGACAACATTTCAATAAAAATATATGACTTTTGTAATGAAATGTTGAAGATTACTTGTTATGACATTTCCATCGTAGTTTTTTTACTTGTTGTTGAGTAACATGATCCATTCGCACTTTGTGGTTTTTCTTAGTGTTTTTCTAATATTTAATTAGTACTTGCTTTCTCCCCACTTCCCTTTTCGCATTAATATTTAGGTTTCCTCTGCCTTTCTTATGTAGTGCCCCGCTCATTTCTTCATTTGTTTACAAGGTAGGGCCCTTGTAGTTGTTGTTGGTTCATTTTCCTTTGATTGCTTGCTTCACTCACTAGATGTGATCTTAGTTAGGACACAAATGGTAGGGCTCCTGTTGCTAGGCTTTTAAAAGGGATAAAGGTTGTTTATGTATATATGGAACGAAAAATATACATGCTACACTTGCTCGGTCACCTTGTTTGTAAATTAAATTGGTGTTATCTACAAAAAGGGGTGGGGGCTGTGGGGGGGTCGGTGAGGGGGAGGGGCATGCGGGGGTCGGGGAGGGGGCATGCAGTGGGGGGAGTGTGAGGGGGAGGAGTGCGAGGAGGTCGGTGGGGGGGGTCAGTGAGGGGGGTGGGCTGTGCGGGGGTTCGGTGAGGGAGGGGCGTGCGGGGGGTCAGTGAGGGGTTGCGGGGGTCGGGAGGGGGTGCGAGGGGGGTCGAAGGGGGGAGGGGCGTGCGGGGGTTCGGTGAGGGGGAGGCGTTGTGCGGGGGTCGGTGAGGGGGCTGCGGGGGTTAGGGAGGGGTCGTGCGGGGGGGTCAAGTGAGGGGGAGGGGGCTGCGAGGGGATCGGGAGGGGGGCAGTGCGGGGGGTCAGTGAGGGGGGAGGGCGTGCGGGGGTTCGGTGAGGGGAGGGGCTGTGGAGGGGGGGTCAGTGAGGGGGAGGGGCTGCGGGGGGTCGGGGAGGGGGCTGTGCGGGGGTGGTCGGTGAGGGAGGGGCGTGCGGGGAGGTGAGGGGGAGGGGCGGGGGGGTCGGGGAGGGGCGTAGGGGGGGCGTGCGGGGGGGTCGGTGAGGGGGAGGGGGCTGTGCAGGGGGGTCGGTGAGGGGAGGGAGCGCAGGAGGTCAGTGAGGGGGAGGCGGGGGTCGGTGGGGGGGAGTGCGGGGGTCCTTTTTTTGCAAACTACCACAAGGTTTTGTTTTGTTAATATAAGCCATATGTTTTGCCCATTATTATAGTTCGTTTTGTTTTCTTCCCAATATATGTGATTTGTTTTTTGGTGCAAATAAAGTTGTAATTTGTTAATATTGAAGAAATCAATTTTTTTATTCTTGGATTATTCATAGTTTAATGTAACAAGAATTTATTTCAATTGTTTTGTTTAATCTTGCGCATTTCTAATTTTTTGCATTTTAGGTAATCATGTCTAATCCTAAGGGCCGCGGAGGTCGAGGTGGCTTAGGTGGAAGCCAAGGTCGTGGGACTTTGATTCCGATGCAGCTTTTTCAGTCACCGAAGTAGAAGGAAGCCGAGAATCCTATAGCGAGAGACACGGGGAGATGATTCACGGGCACGTGACATTGGTAGCCACGTACGGGAGACTCCGAACACGCATACGGAGGAAGGTGAAGGTTCGAACCATGCACCAAGAAAGGTTTTAAGCCCTACTGGATTATGGTAAGTTCGTAAGCTACTATATGCTTCATGATATTTGTATGCAATGGTATTCACAATTCACGTGTTTCTTTGGTTTTCAATTCGGGTTCGATGATAACAAGGTTAGTGGGTCCATCATCGACATTTTCCGGGGGCCATTTTCGACAACCTTGGTTCAATTACAGTGAGGTCGACACTGCAACAAAGACGCATTGGTGGAACATTTTCACAGTATGTATGAGTCGAATTATGAAAAATTTCATTGATTATATTACTTTATTAATATCTTTGTTTAATGTTTGACTAAAGGGTATTTACGAATGGGCTCCGAGTTAGAAGGCCTAGTGAGGAAGGATTACAAGAAAAAAAGCTTCATCTCGTCGCAGAGACTTGCGATCTTGGGTGGTTAAGAAAGCCAAAGAAAGGCCAAAATGGTTGGGGAGACGATCTACGAAGACATGAAGAAGAGAATTGAAGGGCCAACATTTCGGGAAAAATCTGAAAAGGCGAAGAAGAACCGAAGAGGTGGCTCCTTGTCTAATCCAATTTAGCTGTCACACTTTCAGGGTTCTATTTCGGCGGCACAGCATGCTAGGAAGATGGTAAATATGTTTCATATCTACTACTTAGTGTAATTTACATGACATTTTCGGTATGAGTAAAAAATAAAGCCTTTGTTCAACAATGTCTACGAGGCAAAGAGTAGAGGAGGAGTACTCCCTCTATTGCTCCCGAGTTGTTCTTGAAGACTCATTTTAAGATTGTTCCTAGAAAAGGAGAAATCCCAGCAAACAAGAAAGCAAAGCAAATCTCGGTACATACTTCTAAACATATATTTATAGGCAAATATGATTGAAATTGAATACACTAAACATTTTAGGCCATTTTAGTTGAAATTGAATAAATACGATTAGTTTGATGCTAGTTTAAGTTGTAAACACCTCAAACATCATATATATAGTTAGTTTAATGTGATTATAAGTTGTTTTGATTGAAAATACATAAAATAGGAAAGATAGAACCAAATATAGGCTAATATAGGCCATTTTAGGCCATTTCACTTGAAAATGAATGAATACGAGTAGTTTGATGCTAGTTTAAGTTGTAAACACCTCAAACATCATATATATAGTTAGTTTAATGTGATTATAAGTTGTTTTGATTGAAAATACACAAAATAGGAAAGATAGAACCAAATATAGGCTAATATAGACCATTTTAGGCCATTTCACTTGAAAATGAATGAATACGAGTAGTTTGATGCTAGTTTAAGTTATAAACACCTCAAACATCATATATATAGTTAGTTTAATGTGATTATAAGTTGTTTTGATTGAAAATACACAAAATAGGAAAGTTAGAACTAACATAGGCCATTTTAGGCCATTTCACTTGAAAATGAATGAATACAAGTAGTTTGATGCTAGTTTAAGTTATAAACACCTCAAACATCATATATATAGTTAGTTTAATGTGATTATAAGTTGTTTTGATTGAAAATACACAAAATAGGAAAGATAGAACCAAATATAGGCTAATATAGGCCATTTTAGGCCATTTCACTTGAAAATGAATGAATACGAGTAGTTTGATGCTAGTTTAAGTTGTAAACACCTCAAACACCATATATATAGTTAGTTTAATGTGATTATAAGTTGTTTTGATTGAAAATACACAAAATAGGAAAGTTAGAACCAAATATAGGCTAATATAGGCCATTTTAGGCCATTTCACTTGAAAATGAATGAATACGAGTAGTTTGATGCTAGTTTAAGTTGTAAACACCTCAAACATCATATATATAGTTAGTTTAATGTGATTATAAGTTGTTTTGATTGAAAATACACAAAATAGGAAAGATAGAACCAAATATAGGCTAATATAGGCCATTTTAGGCCATTTCACTTGAAAATGAATGAATACGAGTAGTTTGATGCTAGTTTAAGTTGTAAACACCTCAAACATCATATATATAGTTAGTTTAATGTGATTATAAGTTGTTTTGATTGAAAATACACAAAATAGGAAAGTTAGAACCAAATATAGGCTAATATAGGCCATTTTAGGCCATTTCACTTGAAAATGAATGAATACGAGTAGTTTGATGCTAGTTTAAGTTATAAAAACCTCAAACATCATATATATAGTTAGTTTAATGTGATTATAAGTTTTTTTGATTGAAAATACACAAAATAGGAAAGATAGAACCAAATATAGGCTAATATAGGCCATTTTAGGCCATTTCACTTGAAAATGAATGAATACGAGTAGTTTGATGCTAGTTTAAGTTGTAAACACCTCAAACATCATATATATAGTTAGTTTAATGTGATTATAAATTGTTTTGATTGAAAATACACAAAATAGGAAAGTTAGAACCAAATATAGGCTAATATAGGCCATTTTAGGCCATTTCACTTGAAAATGAATGAATACGAGTAGTTTGACGCTAGTTTAAGTTGTAAACACCTCAAACATCATATATATAGTTAGTTTAATGTGATTATAAGTTGTTTTGATTGAAAATACACAAAATAGGAAAGATAGAACCAAATATAGGCTAATATAGGCCATTTTAGGCCATTTCACTTGAAAATGAATGAATACGAGTAGTTTGATGCTAGTTTAATTTGTAAACACCTCAAACATCATATATATAGTTAGTTTAATGTGATTATAAGTTGTTTTGATTGAAAATACATAAAATAGGAAAGTTAGAACCAAATATAGGCTAATATAGGCCATTTTAGGCCATTTCACTTGAAAATGAATGAATACGAGTAGTTTGATGCTAGTTTAAGTTCTAAACACCTCAAACATCATATATATAGTTAGTTTAATGTGATTATAAGTTGTTTTTGATTGAAAATACACAAAATAGGAAAGATAGAACCAAATATAGGCTAATATAGGCCATTTTTAGGCCATTTCACTTGAAAATGAATGAATACGAGTAGTTTGATGCTAGTTTAAGTTGTAAACACCTCAAACATCATATATATAGTTAGTTTAATGTGATTATAAGTTGTTTTGATTGAAAATACACAAAATAGGAAAGTTAGAACCAAATATACGCCATTTTGGCACTTTATATTATTTGAATATGAGTATATTTAACAAAATGCGAGGAGACATACAATAAGAAGGCTGGATCATTGTACCACTCGGGGTCACAGCCCGAACCCCGATCTGTTGTATTGGGAGACAGGTTAGGGGGAGGAACAGAGGAAAAGTTCGGGGGTTGGGTCAAGGAGATCATTTGTACTACAACTCTTCATCGGGCGAGGAGATGGCGGCTCTTCACAACCATATGAGCCGTCCATTTTTCTCGGATTGAGGCGCAAGTGGAGGCAAAGGTCGCTGCACGAATGGAAGAGGTGGAGGCAATGGTCGCAGCACGGGTGGAAGAGTCACGTCGGGCCTAGGAAATGATGAGGAACATGTCTAGTTTCGGCCACATGTTCTCAGGTTGCAACCCAGGCCCCACTCCACAGCGGACCCAGGAAGATGACCCGGGGTTTGGTGGTGGTGGTAGTGCTCTGAGCCACCCTTGACGGTGTAGTTTTTTTGGTTTTGGCAACTAGGTAACTAACTTATAGTTGGATATAGTTAGTCTAACTATTTTCTTGTAGTGTAAATACTTATCGGCATCTCGCTTCGTTTCTTGATGTGTCGGGTTATTTTTTCAACCGACTTCTACTTTATTTCCCGACACGGGATCTATTTTGCGTACATATATTTAATCTAGGTAGTTTGTCTAACTATAGACATTTAGTGTCTATATTTATCGGCATCTAGCTTATTAGTTTCTAGCTTTGTCGATATATATTTTTTGTAAACACCAACATCTACTTTATTTCCCGACATCGGGATCTATTTTGTGTACATAAATGTAATCTATTTCATGTAATTATACAAGTATCTATGTAAATTTTAATATATATCAAAATTGCATATTTTTGTAATTGAAAAAATTGAATGCGATGGAGAAATGACTTTAGCGTGGTATATTTAGGTGCATTTGTGCGAGTACGGGTTTAATTATTATTAAGAACAATAGAATTTTAAATAATATTATTTTGTAACAACGCGACGGTTAAACATTAAATCAACGGCGGCTAGGCGGTCAGTTGTAAGGTTCTCTATGTACCCATGGACACGAAATCAACAAGCTGCTTTAATACCTTAGCGACGGTTATAAACGGGCGTTGATTAATCGAAATCAACGACGGTTTAAAGCGGTCGGTGAAATCAACGATTTAAAGCGGACGGTGATTCAGCGACGGTTTAAAGCGGTCGGTAAACCGGCCGATCGTTTTAAACCGTCGTTGAATCACCGTCTGCTTTAAACGATCGTTGGCTACGGATCAACGTCGGCTTTTGCAAACCGTCGGCGATTGTCATGAAACCGTCGTTAAAAATATCACTAACGGCAGCGGTCGTTGATTCTAGTATCAGCGACCATCTTTTTACCGCTGCCTATCAACGACGGTTGGCCGTCGTTGATCCAAGTTAACGGCGTTTTAGGCCATCACCAGACGGCTTTTAGCCGTCGTTGATTCCACTTTTCTTGTAGTTAATATATCTAAGTTATGCTATATATATATGTTATAGCCATTAATGTTACTTCGATTTATTTGTGTTTCCATATATCCGTTTTTTCAATCATTATTATTGAGTTTTCCTTAAATCATGGTAATTTTATTGATCATAATCTCTTTAGTGGAACAATAAACGCAACATTTCCAAAACACATTAGTTCGAATATTCTACTTACCATAATAATATGATAATTTATATGGTAATATATGGAGTATAAGTTATGCTATATATATGCTACTTATTTATAACCATTAATGTTATTTATGGATAAATATAATTCATTGACATCTACATATAATCCCAAACCATTCAAATCGAGCTATTAGATGTAGATATATAGTCACAAATATCAATTAAAAATTCAATTTTACCTCCATAAACATTATACTATATATAAATTAAATATTGCCATTTCAGATCATCTGGGATATGTATGGAAATATTGTAGGGTACTATTGCTAATAATACGTGTAACATTCCTACGATAAAGCAGATTGTAGTGCCTAAAATAACGCCAACATTATAAGTAAAACAAGGAGTTATGCTATTATATATGTTATAGCCATTAATGTTAATTCGATTTATTTGTGTTTCCATATATCCGTTTTTTTTTTCAATCATTTATTATTAGGTTTTCCTTAAATCATGGTAATTTTATTTATCATAATCTCTTTAGTGGAACAATAAACGCAACATTTCCAAAACACATTAGTGCGAATTTTGTACTTACCATAATAATATGATAATTTATAAGGTAATATATGGAGTTTAAGTTATGCTATATATATGCTACTTATTTATAACCATTAATGTTATTTATGGATAAATATAATTCATTGACATTGACATCTTCATATAATCCCCAAACCATTCTAATCGAGCAAACTTTTTAAGGGAAATTTCACAAATTCGATAAACCCTACATATTGATATCTATATATAAGCATGAAACCATTCCAATCGACCAAAACCTTGACGAGAAATTGTCACAAATTCTCTCAACCCTATATATACATCACTATTGAGAGATGATTTTCACTTAAACATACCGGTATTTTACTGTCACATTTTAATTAATATTATAACCATTACATTTGTATAAATGAGTTTCTCTAAGAATAAGCATGTCAAGAATTTCTCAAGTTATGGAAAGGAGAACGACATAGATGGGCATCTTTTGTTGAATTTGCTAAATTCCAATATTGTTGGTGATCCAAAGTACGTAGGGAAAAGAGGAAGTCTATATTGAATGAAAGCGGAGTACAACAAAAAGATTGAATGTTTCCACTCAAAGATCTCCTTTTAGTGATATTTCTAATGGTATGTATTATGTTTGTTGATTACTATTATTCTAATTGTAAAGCTGTATATGTGAGGTTTTTAAACTATTACAAATTATGTTAAAAAATAATACTATGGACATTATACATTTATAATCGCATTATATGGATATTAGTACCGATGAAGTAATCTATATATAAACAAATACATTTCGGGTTATATAGAAGCAAAGGATGAAGAAGGCCTTACTTTGTTGCATTGCTACAATTCAATTAAAATTGATGATTCTAAAAGTCGCTAGGGAAAAGAGAAAATCTATCTTGAAGGACAAGCATAGTAAAACCCAACCATATGCACTTTCCACTCAAATATCTCCTTTAAGTAACGTTTCGAATGGTATGTCCAATTGACAAAGTTCTTTGGCGGTTGTTATTATAGGGGTAAATTGTGTTACCAATACTTTTTTTGTATATTTGGCGGCCTTATGTATATTGTACATGTTATAAGAGTTTATATTAAATATGATGTATATTTTCTAAATACATTTTCATTTATTTAAATATTATAGAAGATTCATGCTCGGATTTATGGTTTAACTAAGTCTATGAATAATGCACATGTGATAAATTTCACCATTAGACACGTTGGAGAATTTGTTTCCTTTTTTAGTACAAAATTGTTTAGGTTATAAGTCATACTTATTTGTCATGAAAGATATGGAAATGTTTAAATATACATTATATCATTATAGTTATATGTTAGCTAGGTAGTATAGGGGTTTTTATTATATAGATTATGCATGGGTAACAAATGGGTTTGGGGAAAGGATCATAGACTTTTCATGAACGCTATCACTTACTATGTCCACTTAACATATTTTTTGCATTTTAAATAGCTCGAAATATAATCAAAATATACATGTAACATTTGGTATATATACGTACAAATAATTTATAATTTCTTCCCGTGATTATATACATTAACAAACCAATATATCATTAATCGGTCATGGTGAATCACGGCTAAGTATTAAAAATTCTTCTTTAAATATAATTATTAATGTAAAATTGCTGTGGATTATTTATATCATATTATATGAGAAATTGAATATAAAAATTATGGATTTCACATATTCATATTTCATAAAATATGACTAAAAACAACACCTTCTCAATATTAAAAGCGTAGATTTGAAGAGTCTTTGTACATACCAAATAATTTATAATCCGCACAATTCTTCACTTCAGCTATGATACGAATATCGACAACCACTTTGTGTCCCTTTGTCACATGGAGGAAAAAAAACAAAATATGAATAATTATTTTGACCATAATTAAGTACATAACTTAAATAGTTTCTATTACTCTTCTATGGTGTATTATTTTACATGTATTAGATTAAAAAATAGTAGATCTAATGTTAGTAATTCCAATATAATAAAAAAGAAATAAAAAATAAAAAAAAATGTTTTGGCCAAACCATTATCTATCGGTAAATGCGGAAAAAAATTAATTACAATATTCAACCAATATCGGATCTATAATTGATGCTTTGAAACTTTCTTGCATGTAATTATATATATCTTCACTTTATATAGAAAATAACTTTTTACCCCATTTTATTTAACTCAACCAATTCTCACGAACTCATAATAACTAACAATCCTTTATACGATTTTGCAAATCAAATTCATGCATGAATCTTTTCATATATACCAAATAAAAAACAAGGTGTATAGAAAAAACTATAAATAAATTCTTCCGCATATTTAATTAATAATAGTTTTCGAAATTATAATAAATTGCTTATTTTAATTACGGTTTTTCACCAAATACTCGACAAAAGATTTATTCACCAAATACCCCCATTATTTTCAAAATTCACTAGATACCCCTAACCTTCAAAAAAATTCTCAGATACCCACGACCATTAAAAAAATTACCCAAAATACCCTTAATGACTAACGGCGGTTAACTCCATTAGTCATTAATCCTAATTAACCCTAATTAACCCTAAAAACCTAATTAACCCTAAAAAACCTAAAAAATCCTAAGTCGACCCAATTAATCTAAATTGACCCAATTCTCTCTCTCTTCCTAACCCACCCTGACCCCCTCCCTCCCCGTCCCCCTCCCACGCCGCCCCCACGCAGCCACTCCCCTCCCCCTCCCGCCGCCGCGCGTAGCCACCCCCTCCCCCTCCTCGCCGCGCCTCCCCCCTCCCCATCACCCCCGGCCCGACGCGCCTCCCCCTTCTCGTCCCTACGAGGTGAGTTGCCTCCCCCTCCCCCGCCATCTTCCCACCACCCCCATCTGCATCCCCCCTTCCCCCATGAACTCAGTTGCCCCTTCCCCGCGAAAACGGTCGTTCCCCCTCCCCTGCGAACTCGGTCGCTCCCCACTCCCCCAATGAAACCGGTCGCTCGCCCGTCCCGACTCATTCGCTCCCCTAATGGCTCGAGATTTCTTCGACAATAATGGCGGCCTTAAGTTTCGAAGGGCGCTTAGGGTGGGGTGAGTTTCGAAGGGGTGGGGGGGAAGTTTCGACGGGGAGGGGAGGGATCGACTTCTGTATTTTTTCGAAGGGGAGGGGGATGCGGGATGGGGGTGATGGGAAGGGAAGGCAAGCGGGGTAGTGGTGGTGGGGGAGGCGCGGCGGCGGGAGAGGGGCTGGGGTTGTTGGGAGGGGGTGGTGGGGCTGGTGGGGTTGGTTTGGGGGTGGGTTAGGGAGAGAGTTAGGTTGACTTAGGGTTAATTAGGTTGACTTAGGGCTAATTAGGTTCACTTAGGGCAAACTTGTAAATAAACACTAACGGAGGACTAACGTCCGTCAACAAAAGGGTATTCGGTGAATTTTTTTTAAAGGTTAGGGGTATAATCGGTGAATTTTGAAAAAGCGGGGTATTTGGTGAATAAATTTTTTTGTCAAGGGTATTTGGTGAAAAACCGTTTTAATTATAAAAACCATAAAAACATCACCTTCCCTATTCTATCTCAAAAAAAACATCCTCTCCATTTTCACTTGAGCGAGATCTGGAAAAATCAGGCTTTGAACTCTTCAAACCTTCTAGCATGCACAATATTTCTTCGGTTTTTGGACCAACAAATGTGCTTCGAACCATTTTCGTGCAATTCGGCCCATTACCTCGGACTCATTATATATCATCGGTAAAAAAAATTCATCCCTTTTTTAAAATTACTAAATTTGTACCCGACTTTTTTCCCCACCATTTTTCCTTCCCCTTTCAGTAATTATTATACTCGGATATTGGATTGTTATAGATAAACCTGTATATAAGAAAAAGGAATTTATTCCAACTACTTAAAGAGAAAGAATAAGAGATAATTTTTTTTGAAAACGGGGAAAGACGAGGGATTAGGAAGAGTATTTCTAATCGGCCAAGTCTAATCTTTAGGGTTTAATTTGTCGTTTTAAGATATTTAGATATTAAAAGAGGGTAGATGAAAGGTTTTAGGAAGTCTATAGAACAAAATCACAGAGATTACCAACACATTTGAGAGGGTTACTTTTGTATTAAATATGTAGCTGCATTCTAAGTAGATGTTTAGGGTTTATTAGTGTTGACTTTATTTTTGTTGTTGGAAATATAAGTAAATATAGGTTTACACGTTTAATAGATTGGGATACCAACTGTGTTGGGTGTTTATGATGAGGTTGGTAAATGGGCTATATTTACTTAGTTGTACAATATTTACAAATACGGTTTCAAAAATATGTCATTCATTTCATTTTCAAGCCAATATTGAAATGTTAGCCTCTTTTCCTTTGTAGGTCACAATTAATAAATTACGATTACAAAATTACATAATAATTATATATGTGATAAAAACATTATATTATGCCAGCTTCTCAACATATTCTTACTTATTAGAAAAATAACACTCTATTAGTGTGTTCGACTTATTATGACACCTATATGTATGCACCTTAATATTTTTTTTTTTTTTTTTTTGATATGTGTATATAATAAAATATATGATGATATTAATATGAACTCCATTACTCTTTTTAGTTGCTATTGATTCACTTCAATCAATTCTTATCAAAAAGAAGCTCAACAAAAATTTGCAAGACAAAAGAGGAAGTTCATTATATCAAAAAAGCGTGCAAGATCTTCGCAAACCTTTGTCTATTTCAAATAGACTAATAGTATATGCAATTCAATGCAATACAGTGTCATTGACCTTTCAACAGGTATGACTTATTGATCAAGCAAATTTACACTATCCATACCATCCCATTAGTATTATATTTACCTTCTCTTTATTTGCATGCAACTAACATGTCTTATATAATTCCATTATACGCAGTTTGCTCAAGTTCTAAGTCCCCTTTGATGTGTCCAATTAATAATTATTCAAAATTTGATACATAACACCATTATCTAATGGTAAGTACGTATATATTATCATAAATTGTAAATGTTTACATATGGCCGGTTCACATTGTTATGTATGTATATTTCATATCGCAAGGATCATATTCAGGTTCAATAGATGCCACACATAATTTGGACGTTACAACTATATCGCCACTAAGTGTTATTACATATTCTTATTCGGGTGAGTTTATAATAATTTAATTCTGTTTTAATGGTATGATTCGCTAATCTACTACACTATATATGATATATGTGTTAATTTTTACTATTCGATATAGATCAACAAATCGCGTCACAAAAGCGCGGCATAAACGTAAGCTTATACTACAAGAGAAACGAAATGCGGGTAGTTAATTACAATCTTTTCGGATATGACAATATATTTTCATATAGGATGTACATAGAATGATCATTCTATACTAATTTCATTACATAACATAAGACATATGATTGTTTTAAATAGTTTCACGTCCATCACCAATATCAATGGACGCTATTCAACCAAACAGGTTGTGTAGCTCATTTAGATCAAAGTCCAAAGATACGTGTAATCAGTGGAAGGCAACTCCTTCAAACGGTTTCAAAACGAATCATTACAGGTATATGACCTATTAATTTTTATTCTTAAATCACATGTAGCAACAAATGAATATCTAAAAGATATTAGAATTACAATAGATAACGTTTCGGGAATATGACTTATATTGTACATATTGCACGGGATGGGGAGGACAATGATAATGAGGGGAACCATACACAAATTAATGATGATCCAAATTCCATAGGGGATGATAGATTGGTTGATCAAGGTATAAACAATGATATAAATTATATGTAATTTAAGTTTTTTGCTATTGTTATATATATTCAATATCATATATAAATTATATAGAATTGTAACTAATATTTTATTTTTAAATATCTTTTTTAAAGAAGGAAACTAGACTTAGGAGATCCAACATGTGTGCGAGTTTTGTGGAGCACAAATGTGGTTTACGGGAACGTGTCAACAAACGCAATAAGAATGGAAGACCAAAGTTTGGGATGTGTTGCTTGCAAGGCAAAGTGCAATTACCTCTACTTAAACGTCCTCCAAAGCTTTTGGAAGATCTATTGAAGAAACGACACAATAAGACGGACACTTTCTTGACAATATCGGAGGTTATAACGTGATGTATTCCTTCACATCAATGGGGGCAGAATCATTGTATCGGAAAATCATAGTCGTGGTCCATACACATACAAAATTGGTGGTCGAATCATCACTTGATTGGCTCTTTGTTACCAAAAAAATGTAACGCGTCCAAAATTCTCATATATGACACGAAGATGAAATTAAAAATAGGAAGCATGCTGCTAGGTATTTCGAAGTGCTGAATATATTGCATGTGCTCTTTATATTATATGTTTCAAAAAAGTGATCACTATTATAATTCATATCTAATAGTAAACACTTTTGTATTTGCCAAAGGCAAAAGACCCAAATAAATTCGAAGATCATGTGATTGCACAATTGAAGGATATGATTGACCAGAGCCATAACCCATTGGCCAAGTATTTTAGAATGGATAGGGATCGTTTTGAAACAAAGAAACGAGAGAGGAACTAAAACTAAAGCTAATTGGACGAAGGGATACGATGGGAGGACTTATAACCTTGCCAACCACATCGGAAGTGGCCGCTCTCATAGTTGTCCAAACAAGAAATGGAAAATTAAAACAAATATCTAAGTTTCACCCATCTTACCTAACGTTACAGGTATCCATAGATTTTCCCATATGTGGAAGATGGATATCGAGTAGATAATATGCATAGCGGTAAAATGACATCAAGTACTTCTACAAATACAAAGAGAACGCCTTACCATGCGCTAGTGGTTCTCATACGGGATGAAAGATCGTGAGGAAGAAGCCGATACCTTATTGCTCTGTAGTCGTTTGTACCAACAATTCTTGGTTGACATACACTATGATTGAGGCGGAAAGACTATCTTTTGTCAAAAATAACCAACAAAATTTAAGAGCGGGACAATGTGAAGAACCTAAGGGGGTTGTGGAAAGAGGTGATACAAAAGGTTCTTCTAATGGCGGTCGTGTAGTTATACCACCCTCATTCATAGGAGGTCATAGCTACATGAGAGAGAACTATCAAGATGCCATGGCCATTTGTAGATGGTATGGGTACCCTGATTTGTTTATTACCTTTACATGTAATGCTAAATGGCCAGAAATAACCAGACTTGTACAAAAAAGGGGACTACGACTTGAGGATAGACTAGATATCATCCGTCGAATCTTTTAAGATGAAACTCGACCCAGTTTGGTCAAGGACTTAAAGGAAAATGAGATATTTGGACGAGTTAAAGCCGGTACGTATCACATCAAACACATCACTAATAAGATTTATCTATACATTTTACTTTATCCGAATTATATTTTTTTTTTATTGAATGTATTGATTTTCATAATATATAATAAAACATTGTTCTTTTCTAACAATATTATGTCCAATAAGGTTATTCATATGCCGACTCTTACATAAATTTGTTATATTTTTAACCAGATGTATACACAGTTGAATTTCAAAAACGTGGCCTTCCCCATGCTCATATACTTCTTTTCTTGCACGTACCCTGCTGACAAATATCCTCAAGCAAGCGATATTGATAAGATTATTTGCGCTGAGTTGCCAAATCCAATTGAGGATCCGGAGTTGTATGAGAGCGTTACAGAACTGATGCTTCACGGTCCATGTGGTTCCTCCAACACTCTGCACCTTGCATGGATCATAATAAGTGCACAAAGCATTTCCCAAAGAGATTTATTGGCGAACACAAAGGTTGATGATGAAGGATACCCGGTTATAGAAGAAGAGATAACTGAAGCCTATGTTGACAAGAATATAGTCCATCTTGATAATCGGTTTGTTGTTCCATATAATCAACACTTGCTTCGTAAATATCGTGCGCATATCAACGTTGAATGGTGCAATCAGTCGAGATCGATAAAGTATTTATTCAAGTACATAAATAAGGGTTATGATAGAGTACTTGCTACTTCTTATCAAAACGGGGAAGCGTAGCGATGATCCGAAAAGATTGATGAGATTAAAATGTACTACGATTTGTCGTTACATTTCGCTTGTGAGGCAATGTAGAGGATATATGGATTTCCTATTCACTATCGTAATCCTGTTGTCGAGAGGTTGAGTTTCCATTTACCCGGAGAAGAACTGTTGTATACACTGACCCGGATGGATGTAGAAGATGTACTTGACGGACCTAATCTTGAAAACACAAAGTTCTTATCTTGGATGGAATGCAACCAAAAGTATGATGAAGCAAGACAACCGACTTATGTAGAGTTCCCGACTGAAATTTGTCTGGAAACAAGCTATGCGAGCGTGGACACCTAGATCCTAGAGGGTTCTCACTTGGAAGGGTCTACCATGTAATCAAGGTTATGGTGAGAAATACTATTTAAGAACGCTCCTTAATTTTGTCAAAGGTGCTACCCATTACGAAGATATAAGAACCGTTGATGGTGTAGTGTATCCAACCTTCAAAGAAGCTTGCTATGCAAGGGGATGCTTGATGATGACAAGGAATACATAGACGCCATTACTGAGGCAAAGTTTCAGAGAAACGGGGCATTATCTAAGGAATTTATTTTGCATGTTGCTTATGTCTAGTTCCTTATCTAAACTAGAACACGTATGGGAAAAGACTTGGCACCTACTATCGATGACATTTTATACAAACAACACCATATTCATAAAAACAAAGGTATGAAAGGTACACTATTTTGCATAATTATATTAAGCTCGCTTACTTGCATGTTTACTAATTGTCCATGAGAAAAGGCTAATTATGGTTTGGATGAAGGCACCTTAATTTATAACTTCTTTTGCAAATTGCGGATTTAACTCTTACTGGATGAGCAAATTCAAGCTTTTGCCTTTGGTAGATATTGAAGCTAAGCTACAAAGTAATGGTAGCGACCTTCGAAAATTTAGTGAGATGCCCTTTCCAGATGAATTAGTCGTCTTCGAAGGACAAAATAAGCTAATATTGGATGAATTTTCATATGACATAGACTCATTAATTGAGGAATATGACGCATTGTTTCCATGTCTAACTGAACAACAACTAATTGTTTATAACGAAATAATGGATGCTGTGAATGCCCAATCGGGAGGTCTATTTTTTATATATGGATATGGAGGCACGGGTAAAACATACATTTGGAGGACATTGTGTGCTGCAATCGGGAAGATGGGTGAAATTGTTTTGCCTGTAGCATCAGTGGAATTGCTTCCCTACTTCTTCCTAGAGGTAGAACCGCTCATTCCAGGTTTGGCCTTCGTTGAATGTCGTCAGAAAACTCTACCTGTGTAGGTATTCGGTTAGAGTACGACTTGGCTGCATTGCTCATGAAAACAAAGCTAATTATTTGGGATTGAAGCACCAATGATGCACAAATATTGTTTTGAAGCACTTGATAGAAGTTTAAAGGACATTATGCAAGTTGTTGATCGCGCTAATTTGCATCGACCATTTGGAGGCAAAACACTTGTGTTTGGTGGTGATTTAAGACAAATTTTGCCGTGATACCCAAAGGTACCGAGCAAGACATAGTATTTGCGACCAAAAACTCTTTGTATCTATGGGATTCATGTAAGGTGTTGAACCTCACACGCAACATGAGACTTCAATCGTGTTCTTCTCTCGTCAAGTGCTAATGAAATAAGGGAGTTCTCGGAATGGATACTGAGTGTTGGAGATGGAAGAGCTGGAGGGCCCAATGATGGAGAAGTGGATATTGAAATCACTGAAGATATTCTTATAGATGGAGGAGCTGACCCCATATCATCAATTGTGGATAGCACATATCCTTCACTCAATGATCACATTTGGGAAGCTAATTACTTTCAAGAAAGAGCTATTCTAGCTCTAACTAATGAAATTGTTGAGAAGGTCAATGATCCGTGTTGTCAACAATTCCAGGTGATGAAAAAATATACTTGAAGGTTCGACGCAATTAGTAAAGATGAAGGGAATATAGGGGCTCATGAAATGTATGCTATCAATTCCTAAACACAATCAAGTGTTCGGGCTGCCAAATCATAGTATAAAGTTAAAAGTTGGTGTGCCAGTGATGCTGCTTCGTAATATTGATCAGACATCTGGATTGTGTAATGGCACAAGGCTAGTCATAAAGCATTTAGGAAATCGTGTCCTCGAATCTACCGTCGTTTCAGGAAGCAATGTTGGTGACAAGGTTTTCATCCCACGAATGACACTAACACCATCTGACTCAACAAAATTTCCTATCACATTTCAAAGACGACAATTTCTTGTAGCGGTGTGTTTTGCTATGACTATAAATAAGAGTCAAGGACAATCATTGTTGCACGTCGGTTTGTATCTACCTAGGCCTGTTTTCAGCCACGGTCAGCTATATGTTGCAGTTTCCAGAGTCACGAGCAAAATAGGACTAAAGATACTTACCTGTGATAAGGAGAATAAGATGTGCAAAACAACAACAAATGTGTTTATAAAAAATGTTTAATTTCATTCGCATTGTGTCTTCGATAATATTTATATTTTTTTTACTTATCATGTCAACATAAATGGACAATGTAGTCACTTATATTTTGTTTGGTTTTAGAAATGGTCTTTTTAAGCAAATACCTTCCCGTGCATTTTTGCACGGGTCCAGCAACTAGTTATTAATATGAAGCCAAAGTCATATAAAGGCATCTTCCACAGAGAGAAAATTACTCGCCCAATGTCATACTCTATAACCAAATTGTAGTTGTATCACTTTGTATATCGTATTTATATTTTTTCATGACAGTGTTTTACATTTGGAAATAGCTACATACATGAGGTCATAAATGTACGTGTAATTATCACCGCTCTAACGCCCGAATCATAGTAAATTGGTGGACACGTACCCACCTGCGGTCTTTACCCACCTTCATTGGGGTTTTCAAGGCCACCATTTATTTATTTTTATTTTTTTAATCAAGGTTAGAAAACTAGGAGATGTCTCAACAAAGAAACACCATCTAAAGCATCCCGAAGGATGGTTACAAGATACAACTTTCAATTCAACAGAAACAGAAGAAAAAATGAGCATATAAAAACACAAGTGGAAGTTCCGGCGCGGCAAAAAAAATTCTCCCCAGGCCCAAACGAAGATGAACATCTTCTTGAAACCCGTCACGGGGGGAAAGACAAACACCACCGAAATGCTCCCAAATTAAATCTTCCATAAAGAGCAAGGCCCGAGTCCCGAAACCCATGGCAAAGAACGCGGACCCGCTGCCAAGAACAAACCGCCCCCGACACCGTTGCCCGAGAGACTCCTTCACCATAGGTGGACGAAACATCAGCGAAATAAGACCAGCGAATCGACCCACCAGAGAACAAAAACCAACGAAAGAAAACCAGCAAAAGAACCACCGATGCGAAACCCACGACCCACCAAGAAAGAACTGGTGACTAGAAAGAAAACCAAGCGGAGCCCAGCCGAAGAGGGAGGAGAAGAAACCCACATTGATCGCTAGTGTAATACCCCTCATGATTGCTTTAAAGGGATTAAGCGTGCTACTCATTCCAACAAGATGCATCTTTCTTTTAGGGAGCTCATTTCCTTAGTTACTCCACGCTTAAGCGTGCTTGGTCGGGAGTAGTCCAGGGATGGTTGACCTCCTGGGAAGTTTCTCAGGGTGCGCATGAGTGAGGACAAAATGCGCCGGAAGAACTTGTGCTGGTTATTGAGGACAGTTGTTGGCCCTGGATGCTCATTGGTGACAATATACTCGACTGCGAATGGGTCGAGGTGTTACGACTAGAAACTCCAAAAACTAATCAAAGGGCTAGAGAAACAAAGTCCGACCGAGGACATGAGTAATTGGACTAAATTGATAAGAAATAAGCCATAACAATGGCTAGATCTAGGAAGAAATGAAGAGTAGGGGAGGTTAGGGTTTCAATTTCTAACGAAATTGATTTGGGGCTAGGGTTTTTAGGGTTTGCTTTTGGGGGAAACTAAGGGGTTTTCTAGAGAGAAGGCGAGCCTCTCTCTCTAGAAAACCCATATATAACGAAGTAGTAAATGAAGTTAACATTCTGCGTCACCATTAATTATCTTCTCTTTCTTTAGTTTCGTCCCTTAAATTCCGTCCTTTATTTTTCGTGTTCTAATCTAGTTATCGACATTTATCAACATCCCAACCAATTTGGATCCAATCACTCTCAATCCAATTCAATCTGAAAATACGATTTTTTAGTAAACTCAATCCAAATTCAATCAAAATATTATTCGATCAAAATATAGTTCAAGTCTAATTCGAATTGCCAATTCAATTTAGATTGAATTGGATTTTATTTTTCCCGAATAACTTTCACTCTTATTTGGCTATGCTCCCATAGCACAAGATTTAATCCCATGATTTCAAGCTTATATACTAAAATCTTGACTACTAAATCAATTAATGTTTGGTGTTATAATTTTAATGTAAAATATTAATAAATAAAAATCATAATTTATAATTAGGGCCTAAAAACTAGTTTTAATTACGAAACTAGTTTTTAGGCCTGGGCTATGCCACGGGTAAGGAAAATTTTCATTTATCAATATTGTAATTTAAAATGATAACACTAAATACAACTTGGTCTAGTGGTTAAAACTTTTGTATATGAACTTGAGGTCACGGGTCGAAACCTATACATTGCAATTTCTATTTTTTTTTTTATTGTACATGGATTACATGAACTAAAACTCCCTTAGGGAGAGCGCCACGTGGCACCGTTCCTTATTTAGGAACGCCTTTTAATCAATCAATATCAATATATATATATAAAGGAGGAACTTTTCGAGAGCATAGGGAGCTCCTCAAGATTCTGAGGCCATAGAATGCGCCACGTAGGATTGCCATATCATTAATTATTATTTTATTTTTTACAAAAATAGAGTTCTACAAAAATTTAAATACGTATAAGGAGTTTTGGATAAGCGAAAATTAGAGTTTGATTTTGAATTAACAACCCAAATAATTATATTATGTAAATTGCGCATAACTTTTGTTACGTAATTCGGAATATTATAATTTTTGTACCATTGGATAGTGCTCGAAATATATTTCGAAATAAGATCCATTTACAATATAGTTCGACAACTTATGAAATAGAGAGCGCCACGTAGGATTGTCATGTCATTAGTTTTAAATTTAAATATTATAAAAAATAGAGTTATACATATATTTAAATACCTAAAAGGAGTTTTAGATAGGGAAAATTAGAGTTTCATTTTGAATAAACAACCTAAATTATTATATTAGTAAATTGTGTATAACTTTTGCTACCTAATTCAAAATATTATAATTCGTCTACTATTGGAGAGTGCTTGAAATATGCTTCAAAGTAAGATCCATTTACAATATAGGGTCACAAATCATGAAAATATTTAAAGAATAGAGTTTTACATAGATTTAAATGCATATAAGGAGCTTTTGATAAGCGAATATTAGAGTTTAGTTTTGAATTAACAACCTAAATTATTATATTATCTAAATTGTGTATAATAATTTTTGTACCATTGGGTAGTGCTCTAAATATGCTTTGAAATAAGATCAATTTACAATATAGTTCTACAACTTATGAAATATAATAAAATAAACAACAATGTAAAATTGATAGTATGATTTTAAATAAAAAAATATAAATTATTATACAATGTAAATTGGTTATAACTTTTGTTCGCAATAGTATAGTTTTTTTTACCGTCGAAGAGTGCTCGAGATATGCTTTGAAATAAGATTTATATACAATATTGTTTTACAACTTATGAAAATGTATTTATTTAGATGAACAATAACATATTATTATTATTTATATTAAATATATAAAAATAGCGTATTATACCCGACAATACTAATTATGTCTTTAAGAATCATACTTTTAAAAATTGAGTTATATAAAGATAAAAAATTCATATCCATAGTTTTGAACCTATAGCATTCCATGATGGCATTACATGAAGAATCAAATGAAAGTTTGTCATCGAGATTGTAGAGGTATTATGCAATTAACTAATTATTTTATTCCTAGAATATTTATTGCATACATAATTATTTATGTTTTTTTCCATATATATATATATATATATATATATATATATATATATAAGATCTTATTCTTTTCTCCATGAACTTAATTCTACTAAAACTATTTGGAAATCAAGATTCACGTTTTTAGACTGTTTAAGGTCACGGATCATAAAAAAGGGGGAAGTTTGATAAGTCTTGATATGGTCATGATTGATGAAGAGGTATTTTTTTCTCTCTTAAATAGTATTTTCATTTATTAATAGAGGTTAGTTTTACATTTAATTAATTTTATTCATGAAACTATCATTATAATCTTCTTTTTCGCTTTTTCATCTTCCATTCTATATGTGTTAGTGTTTATATGCTATATTCAAAGTTGAAGTTGTGGGTGACACTCATGTTTTTCTCTATTCTTTATGTTCTGCATCTATTAAATTATTACCTTCGCTCTACTTTCTTAAATTATCACTCGGGTATTATTCATGTTAAAACTGTGTTAATTTTGGTTAGTCATACCTATTATTAGGATACCATTTAATAATAGAATTAGTTACAATATTTAATTGGATATTAAAAATTATAAAATTTATATATCGTAATAACAAATCTAGAAATTATAATATAATGACAAATTCGTTCCCTGTTCTTTTTCTACAACAACAATTGGTGCAGGCATGGTTTTTAAGGAAATACAAAATGGGTGATTTAGCATAGAGGTACCCCTTTAGTTAACTAGAGTAGGGGATAAATAATCCTTAATAAAGTAAACGCAACTTTATGAGGCAATTTAGATAATTAATGAGGGTTTTATTAACATAAAATAAAGGCAATATTGTCAACAATAGTTGCTTTTGTTTTAACAAAAGTGAAATGGTTCTAAAAGATGAAACTACCCAAAACGGTAATTGTTGTAATAGAAAATGAATGGAGAAAGTTATAAATACAATATTGTTGAAAAATTTCATTTCACAGCAACACAAAATTGACAATTAAATTAACAAAAAAATTTACAAAAAGATAAAATAAGCAACAACCCATGCAACGCACGGGCTTCAAAACTAGTATTGTAGGAACAAAAACTGGTAATTAAATTGACACACTTAACTGACCACCGTGGCGTGAGAAGATCACCGCCCTAAAGTTGAATTTGCCCCGCAACAACACACGGACTCACAGCAATCAACCTCCAGGGATACACGGTTTCTGCCTTTCCGGTGTTGACAGAAAAACAGAATGAGAACGATCTTGAATACTGCCCAGAATAGGAAGAAAGAGAGGAGAAGGAATTGTGTTTCTGTGTGTTTCGAGAATACCAGAACACTGGTATTTATAGAGCCAACAAACCCAGACGAAATCAGAACGTGGCTGAAATTGTGGGAAAAACGGTCACATAATGGGAAGAGTCATGGCCGTAAATCAGGAGAGAGATTAGGGGAGAAAACGGCATTAAAAGAGAGATTAAGGGAAAAAACGGTAAGTTTATTCCCCAAGGCCCAAGGCCCAAGGCCCAAGGCCCAAGGCACATGGCCCTGGCCCGGTCCGGGCGGGCGGCGGCGGCACGCGTGTGGTATCCACACATCACCACATACCCACTAAAAGCCTCATTGCTACTCAACTCAAAGGGTAGAGAAAGAGTAATGGTTATAAACCTTACTCTTCCCTCATATGCTTTCAATGTGGGACAATAGGAAAAAATGACTCTTCATATTCTTTTGAAGCAAACTTAAAGTTTATATTAAAAACTCCAACAATCCCCCACATGATTCAAAAGAAGAAAACAGAAAAGAAACGTGAAAAAAGATGATCCGGGCAATAGATACTAGGTTTTGAAGTATCAATGTCTTATGGACTTGAATTGACACTTAGTGCATACAAGTATGTCTTACTGTCATAAAAGGTAGATTTCTCTTTGAACCTTTCATGAGGTTAGCAAATCATAGATGCGCACTCAACCTTTTTCAAATCAAGAAACGTTCTCGCAATTGTAATATTAGTGCCCCACAATTAACCTGGATTCTCATGAATGCTCTAGAGAGTCTAAGCCTTTTGACTCTCATAGGGGATCGGGCGTAACCCCCACATTCACATAGGTAAGTTCATCAAGTTTGTACTTGTCACAAACCACCTTAAGTAAGGCTATGAACTTATTAAGAGCTATAAGCTCAACCTTACACATATAACAAGATAATGAAACAAAATACTACATCACTTTTATTACTAGGAATGGTAGTAGTATCAACAACTTGAGTTCTTTTGTGATTTCGTTTGACCCTTTGAACTTAGGAATTCCTAAGAAGGGTGTCCACCACAATTCACTCCACAATAGGCTTTAAACCCATTCCTTGTGCTGACTTTACATACTCGAGTGATAACACATTATTTTTAACTAAATTTCTAACTATAGCATGCCTTAAGCGAATATGCCTTCTCTTGCCGTTATAGGCTTGATTATTAACTACTCCAATTGCTGCTTGCGAGTCACACCGCATAGAAACCGATGGAGCCGGCTTCCCCACAATGGAATATCAGCAAGCAAACTCCTTATCCATTCAGGCTTCTTGACCGCCAATTCTAAAGCAATAAATTCAGATTCCATGGTAGATTTGGCAATACATGTTTGCTTTGATGATTTCCATGATATAGCTCCACCAGCAAGAGTAAAAACATAACCGCTAGTAGATTGAATTTCATCATTATCTGACACCCAATTGGCATCACAAAATCCTTCAAGGACACAAGGTGTCCTTTGATAATGTAGACCCCAATTGATAGTGCCTTTTAGATACTTCAACAATCTAATCAAGGCAACCCAATGCTCTCGATTAGGACTGTGAGTATACCTGCTCAATCGACTAACAGCATAAGCTATATCAGGTCTAGTATAATTCATCAAGAACATTACACTACCAATTATTTTTGCATATTGTTCTTGGGATATACTATCACCCTTATTCTTTTTCAAATGAATACTAGAATCATATGGGGTTTTCACGGGAATGCAATCAAATTGATCAAACTTCTTTAATATTTTCTCAACATAATGAGATTGCACTAGAGGAAAAAAGCCCAAGGGCTGCGGTCAAAAAGGGCCCAAGGGCTGCGTTTTTTGACCGCAGCCATTAGACTAGCAGCCCTTGACATTTAGGAAGTAAGGGCTGCGGTCAAGGAAAAACCGCAGCCCTTAGTGGGTTAAGGGTGCGGTTAAGGGCCAAAACCGCAGTCCTTGGTGAGTTAAGGGCTGCGGTTTTAGCCCTTAACCGCACCCTAACCCACTAAGGGGCGGTTTTTCCAAAACCGCACCTTGTGACCCAAAAAAAAATAAAAAAAATATTTTTTTTTTTTTTTTTGAATTTTTTTGTCCTAAATGTTCCCAAACAGTTATATATATATATAAGTATCATTTTTCATTATAAATTATGTTTTTTACACGAATATAGAGAAAATAATAACTAAATTACATTAGTTCGAGGCTGCCCTCGAATGTTCGAATTGCAATATATGAGCAGGATCACAACCATCAAAAAATAACCAACCAAAGAACAGCCATGAAGACATTACAACAACTCCACCAAGATCGGCATCCGAATCCCTCAAAAGCAACTTTTCTAGAGATGATAGAACCCGGCAAATAAAACCAAAACCGCTATAATTTGGAGTTGAAACTATATCTATGCAAGTACTACAAAGCGGGTGGCCACCCACTCCACAAGAACAACTTTCAATTTGTTGATGTTGTAAGTACATGGCGACTTACAATACAACAACAAATGGCTAAACAAATGGCTAGCGAGGGGGTCATAGGTCAGGGGCGGGGGGGCCTGGGCAGGGGGGGGGGGGGGAGGGAAGCGGGTGCTTGGCGTGCTTAGGGGTGTAGCAGGGGGGGGTGGGGGCAGAGGGGGGCGGGGTGGGGGGGGGCTAGCGGGGGGCTAGCAAGGGGGTTGCAGGGCTGGGGCGGAGCTGGGGCGCCGGGCAGTGGAGCGCGGGGTGGGGGGAGGGGAGGGAAGGGGGTGCTGGTCGTGCTGGGGGTGTAAGGGGCAGGGGGCAGCAGGGGGGGTAGCAGGGGGCGCTGGGGTGGGGTGGGGTTCTGGCAGGGTAAAATTTTATCAAATGTATAATCAAATTATATTACATGATCCTAAATGCGTAAAATTTTTCCTATATAATCGAAAATGTCCTAAAACGGTCTTTTAATTACTCAAAATGTACTTAGAAACAAATAAATGATGTTATATAAGCCTAATTGTTTGTAAACTAATTATTATTGCCAAATATATGGCCAAATTACATTATATGATCCTAAATGTGTTAAAAGGTTCATAATGGTCGAAAATAGCCTAAAATGTTCTCTTCTTATCCCAAATGTAGTTAAAAATGAATCAACAAACTTAGATGATTATAATAGTTTGTCAAATTATATTTGATGACACTAAATGCATACAATTACATTATACCACCATGTTTTTGCATGAATCAATGGACAAAAAACCCATGAAAACATTCACTTAATTGCTTATTAGGCCAATAAATCACACAAATATCAAGCTATAACCACTTCATTATCCATGGATCAAGCAATTAAAGTCCTAAAATAACCGCTTTGATGCATATTAGGCCAAGAAATCCCACAAAAATCAATAACTAACTAATATTCACCAACTTTATGCATGAAGCAAACAATCAAGGTCAAAACAATTCAATAAAACCAGTACCATGATCCCAAAGGGGCTACAATTCCCATACTAATTCCTCGAACAATCATCTTCAACTAAGGGGAAAAGGGGGATAAATAAGGTTCATCCTCGAACAATCAACTTCGGATAAAAGGGTTCTAATTTCTAAAACATAATCGGAAAAAGAATTCTAACTTGTCTCCCTTTGGTTTCTTCACACCATCTCCAATAATAATATTAGCCATGGTATACTCGCATCGCAACGCACCTGAAAAGCATTATAACCATGTATCATGCTATTAACAAATGAACTTTCCACGTAAGAAAGATATATCCATTATCAACATATCAAGCAATATAAATCAATGTATAAACTAAAAGTGTGATCTTTAAACATATCAAGCAATATAAATCAATGTCTTATGGTTATGTATAAACTCCTTACCTATAGTCAAGGCAGGCCACTATGATGTCTCTCTCTGCCAACTGAAATCCAAGAAGAGAACCCCATGCTTTGTACCTAAATCAAGAAGAACGGGAACTAAAAACATCAACATGGAGGAAAAAAAAACAATAGCATGGAGGTAAAAGGAGAGGCAACACAGCAGAGTACAATGTTCCATGTCACTAATGGAGCTTGCATTAATGCATACATAGAATTCTTCTATCCTAATTCCTACAAATCCACCCAATTAAACGATATCACAATTCAGCTAATACAAGTCTACCATTCACATTTCGCAATAAATTGTCTGCATGTTCCTTCAAAAGTTCCCAACCTGTGCGTTTGGAAAATAACGGTGGAGGGAAAGGGAACCGAAGGTCGAAGGAAAGCGAGAGAATGGGACTAAAGAGGAGATAAGGGAGAATGTAAATTATTACATGCAAACATTATCACCGAAATAATCCAAGACATTAACATCATCCAATTCATCAACATGTATTCACATTTTCCAAATCAAAATGAAATCAAATTACAACATTAAAAAATAAGAATGAAGAAAATAAGAATGGGGGGTGTGTAGGGGTTGTGGGAGGGGGTGCGAGGGGTGCAGGGGGGTGTTTGCAGCAGGGGGCTCTGTGCATGGGGGTGGCGTGCGTGGGTTGTGTAGGGGATGAGGGCTGTGGAGCAGGGGGTCCGTGCGTGGGAGGGTGTGTGTGCGGGGGCGTGGGAGGGATGTGTGTGTGCAGGGGCTGTGAGAGGGGGGGTGGGTGTGTGTGCAGGGGCCGTGGGAGGGGGGTGGGTGTGTGCGGGGGTGGGAGGGGGTGTGTGTGCGGGGGTGGGTGGGAGGGGTGTATGTGCAGGGGCGCGTGGGGGGGTGTGTGGGGGCTGTGGGAGGGTGCGAGGGGTGCAGGGGGGCGTGTACAGCAGGGGGTCCGTGAATTGGGGTGGGTGCGGGGTTGTGTAGGGGGGGGGCTACAGCAGAGGTTGGGGGCCGTGGAGCGGGGGTCCGTGGATGGGAGGGTGTGTGTGCGGGGGTGTGGGGAGGGTGCGTGTGTGCAGGGGTTGTGGGAGGGTGTGTGTACAGGTAGCTTCCAACCTGATGTTCGTGCCTGTAGACCATTGGGCTATGATGCAATTCTCGATGACAATCTTAGCTTCACCAAGGTTCTACCGTTAAATGTCTCTAAAAAGGTGAAGGTTGTCTTTATGTGTAACTTGTAGTGTTACTTTGCTATACTACACCCAGCGACATCACGCTTAATATTTAAACGAAAACATGGTATTTTTCTTGGGGGAGGCCGGGGGGCGTAGCATATGCGAGAGCAGTTAAAGATAACATCAAGCGAAAACTGAAGAAAAGACAGATACTGTGTCAAAAATAATGTTGGCATACTATTGTAAAATGCATGAGAAAATTATATACATGATTTTCTCATTCCATCTTCAATTCAGAGCTATCCTTAAAACTCACACCAGGTGCCACTTGATATACATTGGCAATCTGACAACTCTAGTTTGGTTTCTACTATCTAATAAATTAATCGATCAATGATTGTAATTTCACATAATAATCCATCCCTTAGAAGACAAATGTCAACAAATTACTAAATTCAATTCAGGGTAGTAATAGGACCACAAATGTGAACCTAATAAATTAGTGAAGTAGATTTAAGAAAAAAAATCTCATATAGCAAAAGGGAATTGACAAAAGAGCCAGCAATGATCTTGCCTCGCTCTCTATCAATCACGTAAGAAAGGACTTGAAAGATGGCATAGAGGAATGTGTACAGCAGTTCATCATTTTTTTCTTTTATCATGCTCGATCTAGTGAGTAGGCAAAGCTTCTTTCTTTTCCGTTTGGTGGTCGACACAGAGGAAAAAGGAGTACGTACATTGGCTAAGGGACCGTGGCTCCATCACAAAAGTTTATAAGTCACCAAAACTGATGTAAAATCGTTGCAACTGAAAAGCTAAAGAGGAAAAAGGAGTACAGACATTGGCTAAGGGACTTGAAAGATTTTGAATGCATAATACAGCTTCACCAAATATCCAACAGTAAAAAAAATAAAGTAAGAAACATCTAACCAACTTCAAGAACCATAACTAGTTAAAATGGAGCAAGAGCAAGGGTTGTTTTGAGAATTTGACATTTTCTTCAATGGTATAAAGAGGAAGAACAACACCTCTGTTTTCTTGAACAAAAAGAGTACACCAACCACCCTCTAGACACTCTTAAACTATTCAAAGGAGTACTCAAACGGTCAAAGCTATAGCCAAGTTCGAAACCTTATTCATTCCATAAGAGACTAATCAAAGTTCCAAACACTCTTAAACTATTCAAAGGAGTAGTTAAATTCATATATACAGCATAAACAAAACTCTAAAACAATGATTTCTGGCAACAAAAAACATGAGAAGTTTAATCACCAAAAATCTGCCATAACACAATTTCAAGTAGAAATCAAGCCCTTGAATCATCAATCACCAAAATCAGGAAAAAGTAAGCACAAAAAATCATCATCAATCACAAAAAAAATCATCAGCGGTTTTATAGCTAACCGCAGCCCTTCACATTAAGGGCTGCGTTTTTCAATAAACCGCAGCCCTTGCCCTGCAGCCCTTGCTTTTTTTTCCACTAGTGTTTTAGATTTAAAAGATGAAAAGGTTTAAGAATCAACTAAATCCATCATAATGATACTTTTAACACATTAACTAAAGGAAGGTCAACAATGAATAAGAAAACATTAAAGAAGAGAACAAACGAGTAAAGACAGAGTCACAATAAGGTAATTACGCAAGAAATTACATTACAATAAAGATACAGAGCAAGTAAATACACAATGACAGTGGATAAATGAAGTGAGAAAAATTCTAACTGGACAAAGACATGACTTGCAAAGCGAGAAAAATTCACCAATAATTAACTAAATTCACCAACTGTAAGCATAAAGCAAGTAATAACGGTAAAAAACAATTGAACAAAACCAGCACCATGATCCCAAAGGGGGCTACAATGCCCATACTAATTCCTCGAACAATCATCTTCAACTAAGGGGGAAAGGGGGATAAATAAGGTTCATCCTCGAACAATCAACTTCGGGGCAAAAGGGTTCTAATTTCTAAAACATAACTCGAAAAAAAAGAGCACATTAAATGAGTTAGAATAAAACATACCTTTTCTCATACTCTAGAGATACATTATTACAAGTTAATATGTAACAATTCTCTCCTCTTCGCTTCATATCCAGGGTCCCTCCACAGAAACAAAAATCAATATATCAGATTTACAATTAATGGTCACAATTTCACAATAATTTTGTTAAAAGATCACTCAACAGTACAATGATTTTCATAAATTTAATAACTTTTTTCCGGTCCTACTAAGATAGTAGTACGCATGACCATTATCTCCTAACGATCGGGTTATCATTAAGCGTAAAACCGAAAGCATAACAAGAGAGAGATGTCAAATGCTAGATTTTCCATAGCAAGTATTAAGATATACTTCCTTATAATACAAAAAAGTTCCTAATAATTTGATATTCAAGTATAAACAAGCACTAGAAGCTGTCGATAATGTCTCGGTTGCAACTTCCAAACAAGAAGCTTAGAGATCTAGATATGGTGCAAGTTAAAGAAATGAAAGCAAAAGTCAGAAAAATTCCTCAACACATCACAAGTTGGGAGGAAAACAGAAATGTGGAAATAAGAGAGGCATACATATAGTTTGCCTAACATCTCAATAGATGATTACATTGTACAAGTTGCAAAAAAAAGCAGAGAAAAACATGGGAGGAGAGAGAAACATACATATTTGCCACATTTAACGTCTGTATATATTACAATGAAGTCCCCTTCTTGGAGTCCATTTGATCTTACAAAATCCCCTGAACACCAAAACATACATACCCATTATTTCAAATAAACATGGAAAAAGAACAGACAAAGTTTAAGTACTACAACTTACAAGTTGAAAGAAAAGAAATATGGTACCTATGTTCTCAAGGAGATACATCCTACTTTTATTGTTAGGCCAAAACCTGACACTCCAAAAAGAAACAATTAAAATATTTTGTCAGGCTTGACCATAATCAAATATAGCCAAGATGTAATTAGGTTAATGAAGACATTTATTGATCGAACGTTAGGATTATATGGTACCAAGAAGCATTGAGCAGCTAGCTAGACAACATACACAACAACACATTGATCTGCACAGCTCTATGATACCTGGTATATCCATTGATTAAGCGCAATGGAGTAACCGCATCATCTCTTCTATCCAATACAAGCAACAATGTTTCTGATCTCCTAAAATCAAAAAGATCACTTTCTTGCTGATAGTTGATACATCAAATTCTGTAACGAAAAGTTTAACAATATTATATTGCTTAGATACCAACCTCAAAGGAAAAACCGAAAAATGCTTAAGGGACTTCCGGGGAGTATTAAAGGAAAGCTAGAAACTAACACAGAACCACCAAATATTTGAATCAAAGAACGTCACTTGTATCTTAGCCCTACAAGCGATTCGAAAAGGGACACCATCACCTCTTTCATTGGACTTAGAACCCACAAAACTGAAAGTTAACCACGTTTTTAACATCAATACAACTGAAAGTGGACGTCAAGGTTTTCAACGAGAATCCGTAACATCCGAAGCATAAGAAAGTGCCTTTTCTCTAAAGAATTCTTCAACAGCTTAAAGATGAATAAAAACAAGGAATTCTTATGCTTTATCATAACAAAATTGAGATTCTAAACTATTAATTCGCCGCTACCGATCACCTACTGAGCATATATAGAGCTCCCTACCAGATAACCGAAATTACAAACTTATAATTATATAGAATTTTAACTACTTAACAAATGAATTGAACAAACAAATCAATGACAATAATAACGATTTTTCATTGAGAATTAGATTACTAGAGTTTAATTTTTTTTTTAAAATCACAATTAAAAAGAAAGAAAAAAATTTCTCGATTCATAACTCAATTTCACATACGAAATCAAATTGATTTCAATACATAGATCATAGCCATTCATGTCACAATTGACAATATATATAACAAAGCATACAGTTGATAACATATATAACAAAGCATAAAAAATTCATAATTGAAACCCTAATTTTCATTTTTCCCTTTTCCAATTTGTTTTAAAGAGGAAAACAGAAAGAAAAATAAATAAATTGAGAAAGAAGTGAAGAAGACTAACCGTTGAAGAGGCGGTGCAGGAGAGGGAGGTGTGAAGTGAGGATTTGCGTTTTGAAGGCAACTCGAAAGTTTTATGTCCGTTTTTTATCGAACACTTCATTGATCCTTTTCCGATCCACAGCTTCCATCTCCGCTTTTGATCCACGGTCTTTGTACATCAATTTCTCTCTTCTCCTCAATTTCTTTTTTTTTTACGGAAACTTCAATCAAAATCACTTACTTCTTCGCTCACTGATTATCCACTTATCACAACAAAACCTTCAATAATCGCGAACTTCGAGCTCGATTGATTCACAGAAATGGAGGACGAAACGAAGAAAACCTAAAATAAGAACCCTAAAATTCGGTAACGATGAAGCCTGAGATGGATGAAGTTAAATTAGGGTTCTTGGTGATCGAAAGAGAGTGAATCCGCGAAAAGGAGGAGAGAGATTAGGGTTTAGGAGAGAGAAATAAAGGAGGAGGTGAGAGAGAGAGGGGCGGGGTGTGAGTGTTAAGGGTTAGTCTATTATTTTCGCTGTTTGAGGAAGGAAGGAGGAGGAGGGAATGAATTATAAACGCGGGAGAAAAAGAATAATAAAGCCCGAGGGCTGCGGTCAAGCCCAAAACCGCAGCCCTTAAAATAAGGGCTGCGGTCAGGCCCAAAACCGCAGTCCTTTATGTATTAAAGGGCTGCGGTTTTGGGCCAGACCGCAGTCCTTCACTTAAGGACTGCGGTTTTGGGCCTGACCGCAGCCCTTTTATTGCAGCATTTGACGTTTTTTCCTCTAGTGTTGATTTAAAGATATCCCATATGACGTTTTAGTAATCTTTATTCCAAGAATAACATCAGCCTCTCCTAAATCCTTCATCTCAAAACAAGAATTTAGGAAACTCTTAGTTGCATTTACTACGTCTATATTGGTCCCAAAGATTAACATATCATCCACATATAGACATATGAAAACACGACCAAGCTCATCAACTTTGGAATAAACACAAGCATCAGAATCATTTACCAAAAAATCATTTGAAGTAATAGTTTGATGAAATTTATCATACCATTGTTTTGGTGCTTGTTTTAATCCATACAAAGATCTAATAAGCTTGCATACCTTATCCTCTTGACCAGGAACCTCACATCCTTCAGGTTGCTTCATATAGATCTCCTCATTTAACTCACCATTCAAAAATGCAGTTTTCACATCCATTTGATGCACAATCAAATCATGAATAGATGCAAGTGCAATTAACGCTCTAATGGTGGCTACCTTAGTCACAGGAGAATAAGTATCAAAAAAGTCTAAACCGTGTTTTTGGCGATGCCCTCCAACTACAAGTCTAGCCTTATATTTGTCTAAAGACCCATCAGGCTTACATTTCTTTGTAAAAATCCATCTACTACTTAGGGCCTTACAACCTCTAGGAAGGTCTGACAAAATCCAAGTATTATTACTCATAATAGACTCAATTTCACTGTTAATAGCCTCTAACCAAAAACTTGAGTCTACAGATCTCATGGCCTCAAACATAGGTTCTTGGGTTCTCTTCCAATACAAGTACATTGACATCTTGCTCATCTAAACACTCTTTTTCGGCTAGAAAGGTAGTAATAAAATCAGGTCCGAAACTAGACTCAATTCTAGCTCTCTTACTCCTTCTAGGTTCTAAAGTCTCACTAGATGATGCAATGTCATGATGCAAAGTAGAAGAAGATGCAGCAGGCAAGTATGATAATATATTAACTTTCATAGGAAAAACATGCTCAAAGAATTCAACATCCCTTGACTCTCTAATAAGACCAAAACCAGAAGCATCCTTAAGAATGAGTCTATATGCAGCACTGTTAGAAGCATAACCAATAAAGATACCATCTACGGTCTTAGGTCCAATCTTACTCCTTTGAAAGTCGGGAAGTCCAATCTTACCCAAACACCCCCACACTTTGAGGTAACCCAAATTAGGCTTGAAGCCTTTCCATAATTCATAGGGAGTCTTATCTAACTTCTTATGGGGAACTCGATTAAGAACATAGCAAGCAGATAAAATAGCCTCACCCCACATGTTAGTAGGCATACCGAACTAATAAGCATTGCATTCATCATATCCTTAAGAGTCCTATTTTTCCGCTCGCCTATTCCATTTTGCTCGAGTGTATAGGGAGCCGTAACCTCATGAATAATCCCATTAGACTCACAAAATTTCTTAAGGGAAACTCCATTATATTCCCCACCCCTATCTCGATCTCACCCTCTTAATCTTAAGGTCCAATTGGTTCTCAACTTCGGCTTTATAAATTAGGAATTTCTCTTCACCTCATCCTTAGAACTCAATAAATAAACCTTAGTATAACGTGAAAAGTCATCAACAAATGTAATATAATACTTCTTTCCTCCCCTACTCATGGAATTCTTAAAGTCACCTAAGTCACTATGGACTAACTCTAATAAGTAGAGGAACGGGATACATTTTTATTGAATGCTTTCTTAGGGTGCTTAGCTTCTACACATACTTCACATTTCTCAAAAGATGTATTGCTAAAGTCAGGAATAAGACTAAGTTGTTTAAGTCTTTTAATAGATGCAACATTCACATGACCTAGTCTAGAATGCCATAAAGAAACAGACTCAGCAATATAAACGGAAGCATGAGAGTTCTTATTATCAATTACAACATCCAAAACAAAAAGTCCAGCATTACAAAAGCCTTTACCCACAAAAACACCATTTTTTGGTTAATACAAGTTTATCGATTCAAAAGCTAACTTAATTCCAGCTTTGTTTAAAAGAGAACCAGAAATGAGGTTTTCTGCGGATGTCGGGAACATGCAAAACATTCTCGCAAAGCAATGGTTTTCCCAGGAAGTTAATTTCCAGGAAAACCTTTCCTTTGCCTAGAACACTCACAGGTGCTTCGAGTTGCCCATAAAGACGCATTCTCCTTCTGAAACATTGTTGTAGTCCTGGAACATCTCCTTGTTGGCGCAAATGTGACGGGTTGCACCAGTATCAACGATCCATTCAGCAACATTGCTTACCAGATTGACCTCAGACACCACAGCAGCAATAATGTCGTCTTCAAGCAAGGTTGGCTTCGAGCTTTGTTGTCTTTTGCTTTGTTTGGAGCTTCCTTTCTTAGACGGCAATCCTTGGCAAAGATGCCCATACTTACCACAAACGAAGCAATTTCCTTTAAACCGACCTTTTCCCTTGAAGTTGTTATAATTCCGCCTTGTACCATGAAACCGATTAGGACCCTTACCTTTTGGTCCTTTACCTGCAGCTGACCTTATTTTCCACAAGATTAGCGAAAAGGAAGAATGATCAACGGATTTCCCTTTCATTTGGATACGGTTCCGCTCCTCAATCTTAATGTGGGAAACTAATTCCTGAAGGGTAAAGTCTTTCGCCTATGTTTTAAGGAATGCACAAAATTTTCCCAAGACGGAGGTAATTTTTCAAGTAAACAATTGGCTTGGAACATATCGAGGAATAGCCATACCCTCGCCGACAATATCGGCACACAAATGTTCATACTCATGAACTTGATCTAATACAAGTTTATCATCGACATAGAGAACTTCAACCAACGGCTACAAGCATATTTTTTAGTCCCAAAATCATCAGTGCCATACTTAGCATTCAAGGCATCCCAAATATCCTTAGCATTTTTGGACTTACTATAAATCATGTACAGGGCAGCAGTCATATAATGTAGTAACATCCCACGACAAGTCTTATTATCTTTAACAAAATCCCTACTGGAATTCTCAGGAGCAGTATCAGCAGACAAGCAATAATCTACCCCAATTTGACCCAAAAAGAATTCCATTTTATCAGACCACATTTTATAATTTTTTCCATCAAACGGATCTAACTTAGACATGTCGGGAATAAACGAATTGGTAATCGGCACAACGAGTAACACGCACGGGTTCATCGGTTTTTTTCACCACCATAGTTCCGAAAAACGGATAAAAAGTATAAAATTCAACTTTAGAATGTAGGAACAAAAACTGGTAATTAAATTGACACAGTTAACTGACCATCGGGGCGTGAGAAGATCACTGCCCTAAAGTTGAATTTGCCCCGCAACAACACACGGACTCACAGCAATCAACCTCCAGGGATACACGGTTTCTGGTAAATAAAAAACGGTCATAAAATGCCAACATATTTCTGACCCAAAACTCTAGTTAAGTTAAGTTTATTCCCCAAGGCCCAAGGTCAAGGCCCTGGCCCGGTCCGGGCGGCGGCGCGTGTTATCCACACATCACCACATACCCACTAAAAACCTCATTGCTACTTAACTCAAAGGGTAGAGAAAGAGTAATGGTTATAAACCTTACTCTTCCCTCATATTCTTTCAATGTGGGACAATAGGAAAAAATAACTCTTCATATTCTTTTGAAGCAAACTTAAAGTTTATATTAAAAACTCTAACAAGTATATGTATATAGATTAAAACTATTTGAAAGGGGTTTGAAGAATTGGCGATGGATGATGGAGCAACCTCGTGGGAAGGCCGGAAGGGTCGTCGTTCCCGGCGTGTGCCTTCGTTAAATCCATTATATACTAATGGAACCGATACTACGTAAACTTTTATTTTGTTTGTAGTAAACTAGTTGCTTTGTTTGTTTAATTATTCAATTGTCTTGGAAAAGAATTCGATGAATTAAAAAGTTGAATTATTGCTTAATTGTGGTTGCAATATATTACTTTTGTTTTTTTGTGCTCGATGATTTTTGGTTTTGTGCTTGGGTAATTATATATATCATTGCTTGATTATTGTTGTCACGATTTATTGGTAGTCATTGCATTGTTTAAGGTTGTGAGAGGCAAGAATCGAACCCTTGTCACAAACTCACAATACCTTGATGCTTTTGTTGGAGACTTGATGATACTATTTTTTACTCAGTTAGATTATCCATTAACATAACATTACATTGCATCTCACTTTTTTTCGGTTAATCAATGCTAAAGTATCTTATTCCTTGTTTTCCAGCTTTTGTGCTGGCTGGTATGTGTGCTAGGAAAGTTATACTTCCTCCGTTCTAGAATAAATGAAACACTCCCCTCAGAAAAGCTCTCACATAAAAGAGAGAAGCGTTTAATTTATTTCAAAATGGAGGAAGTATCTTTGTTCTCATTGATTACTGCTGTTATGATTTTTGAATCATTGGTCATTGCGTTGTTCATCTATTTCTGTGTTTTTTGTGCCTGTGCCTACTTTCATGCATTATTTGATTGTTATCACTTGGAATTTTGGTTTCTTTGTTTGTTAATATACTCCATGTTGGTGTTACCTTTGTTCAGACAAATACATAATTTTAGAGGAAAGCCTGCTCGGTACGTTAAAGTTGGCTCCACTTATACGTTGAAACCACTAAATTGGTCCAAACGTGATGAATTCAGGTACTCTTTCTTTCAAGGCCTTTGTTAGCTACATACTCTATTTCTGGTATTTGATCTTCTTAAAGGCCGAGGCGGTTTCATGCTTATTTTTGTTGGTTTTGGTTAGACAACGAGACTCTCGTACACTGCCTTTCCCCAAAAGAAGGACTGTTCCATTGGCCAAATGTGGCTCCCCTTACAAGTTGCGACCATTGTCTGTGCCTGGTTTTTCATCTTTTCAATCCAAACAGTCGCACAACCCGAGAGTATCCAGGTTACCTTCTTTTTTTTAAGGCTTTATTGATTAGTGCTTTCAAATGTATTGCTTGAAGTTGAAATCCAGCTGCTCACTCAAGGAGATGCTTCAAATGGAATTTGCTTCGATTTGTCACTTTGAAAATTGATTTCAGTGCTCTACATACACAGGGCTATCAAAACCATAAGATTTTGTTCACTTTGAAAATTGGTGGGCTTTGCTATGTTTTCCATTTTCTCGAGGGAAGAATTAATTGTTCAACGTCAAAAGGGAAGCTTTTGAGCTAGTAGCATATTCTGCATTCTATCCATTGTTTCTTTGCGTTTCTCCTTTCTTGTTTATGTTTGATTATCGAAATTGTGGTTCATGTATGTAAATGATCGTATTCTTCCTGATATATAAAGGTTTCATTAGTAGAGGGTTGAAAACAGAACAAGGGTCAGCTTTAAGTGGATATTAGCCTCCCAAATTCGACTTTTAGTATCCTACAAGTAGAAATTAAGGAGAACAATGAGGGATTATGTAAGGAAGTCTTTTGTTACGAGCTAGGTGATTGGGGACCTGATTCCAGATGTTCTTGAAAATACATGAGTTACACATGAAAACAAGATTTCGCTTGCCATGCATAGTAGATACCTGTCTGAACCTCTTTTTTTTTTTCTTTTCTTGGCCTCTTGTTTGTGTATATGGACTAATGACAGTATTAAGAATCAGTTATCCATGAACATACCGAAAACAAATTTTCAAGTGTGGGAGATGTGATTTTGATGAGGATCCTGAAGCCAGTAGAAAAGAATATATTGCTTTACACAAATGGAGTGCATTGCACAAATGGAGTACATTACACGATGTATCTTTTGAGCTCGTGGAAATTGGCCCCCTAGCTTCAGGTTACAGTTCAGCCGGGTGTATTTTGCATTTAAACTTCAAGGCGAGAAACAATGATGAACCTGGTGCTTCGGTGCAGACCTTTTTCACTGAAATGATCAAAACTAACAGGAATGTTGTCAGTCTTACGTGTGTCCGCTGCTTGGGGCCAAGCAGCTCATTACCAGGTTACGTACTGTGAACCATGGAACCATGGATGATTTGACGTCAGAATTTTTTACTGTCTTTTTCAATTACTCTTTCCACTCGTGATTATCATTATGAGAAAACTTTTTCCACCTTCTTGCAGATAAAGCCAAGATTGTTGGCTGCTTATATTGTTCTTCTCACAATATTCATCATCCTGATGAGAGCTTGTTGAGTGTTTATCATAATGGTAGGGAAGATCATTGGACAACTTTAGAGTACCAAATCAATAAGCTGCATGATTTCATATGGAAGAGGTATATTGAGGGATTCTCTTTATTGCATATATATTCTGGTGCCTTTTTTAAAAAAATGAGTTATTCCATAGTATGTCTTTGTAGTCAACAATTTGCCAGGATTGATTCGAAAATTCTCGCAGTGATCTTTTATATAGTTCTGGGCTTCTTGCTGGAATTGATTACATTTTTTCATCCTTAGGAAATTAGTATTATTAACTGTTAGCATAATTCTGATTTACTTCTATTTTCCTCCACCATCAAAAAATATAAATGAACATAGTGAAGAAGAAGACTTCATTCCTAGGTTCTCGCATCCTGGACTCAAATACTTCGGCAAGCCCTTCCAAGAGACAGCATCTCTACTTCCAACTGTTGCCTTAAGCCTGTTTAATAGCGAGAAAAAGGTGTGTTTTCTTTTAATTAGTCTCTGTTTTTCTGACCAACAGTAAATACCTTTTGCTGTATTATTTTCTTTCCAACCATTCCCAACTGTATACCCTTATGTTTCCATGATTGCTGATTTACAGGGAACAAACTTTGAGTTTGTGAAGCCTGGCTTCTCTGGAAGAATATTTACGTCGCTGGGCTGGCTTATTCATATGAACTTAGAGGCTAAGAACAAGGATGATCCTGATGTTCCAGTTCAGATTTTCTTTGCTGAATTTATGCGTGGTCGCCATTATGTCTTTGCTGTTTTTTGCGAGCGCTTGGGTCCATCCGATTCCCCTTTTCCTGGTACAAGTCTGTACTTAATAATAAGTACTTTTGTCTCTTGTACATCAATTTGTTGTTATAATTAGTATGATACAATGACAATCCTTTTGACAATTTTGATGTCACAATCTTACAGAGGAAGATAAACTAGGTTGCACTATTTGTGGTTCTTGCTGTGTTCGTCATCCTCTAGGTCCAGGGTACATGAATGGACGGGAATTTTGGGATTATGACTGATGCTACGATGAAGCTTAAGTTGTATGTGTGTGTATGTTGAGCGGTTGAGACAGGAGTTAGCCTTTTAGTTTCATGCTTAAAGTCTGTTTTAGGTCATTTTAACTCTATAATTTTGGGTTTCTATATGCCTTTTTTGCTTCTCCATATGGGCTTAGGCTCAAGTAATTAATATTTCTCCATCTGTCAAGGTAAAAAGAGTAATGTTAATATTTTATATGCTCTTATGATTGTATTATATTCTTCATCTTCCTTTGTAGTTTCGTTTATCAAATGTGGATTAAAGAAAAAAAATTACGAGTTGAGGTAGTACTTTATAAAATTTGTTTCAGATCATGTTGTCAATTTGAGCTATCTTAGCGGTCCAGCGGAAGCAAAGATGCAAAGATTGAGAAATAAATAGACATGAAAATTTGACAAGAAAAGTAATGTGAAGAGACACACAATGGCTAACTGGAGATTCTAGAATTATCTGATTATCTATATAAATATATTAAAAGGCGTTCTTAAACACCGGAGCATCCGCCCCGTTCCCTCCCCCTGGGGGAGTTTTTAGTTACAAGTTCACCATTTAAAAGTAAAAATTAGTAATTTCATAGCATAGGGTTTGAATCCTGACCTTAGGTACATATGCTAAAGTTTTACAATTAGACCGAATTGTATTTAGTGTTATCAATCCAAAAACAAATTTAATAAATGAAATTTTTTTCATACAAACCCAATAACTAGTTGCTAATTTAAAAGATGAAGTTAGGTGGCAAAGCATATATAAACCGACATAGCATTTGTAGGCAAAAAATATCATAAAGAGAATTTGGGCCACACTAAATTCAACAATCTTCACCTTGGACCAAATTATATACTTCATCCGTTTCACTTCAGTTGTGACACTTTTTTTTTCACAACTCCCTATGCAAAATTTTAGTGGGGTATTAAGGAGGGGTAAGGGGAAGTGATTAAGAGGGGATGGGGGGACCACCGCACATGGGGTTAAAACTTAAAAAGGAAGAGAGGAGAGATTTCTCACGTGATATGTTACCACTTATCAAGATTAACATCATGGTCATCATCCAAAACCATTAGCTAACCATCACAAACTAAAACCGCAAATTAGAGAATCAAAATAAAAATAAAATTAACTTCAAGTATAATACATCATCACAAAAATTAACAAAAAAACAGTTTTTCATGCATGATGCACCATCAAACACCAAAATTACAGGAAAAAAAAACTAAAAATGAAGAATCTAAGGAATTAGGTGAGAGAAATGCAGATCTAAAGAAAACGCCGCCGTATCTTTCGTCATCAACCTCAACTGCTTAGCTTTTTCTTCAGTGAAACTTCCGGGAGAAAACCTAGGTTTCGCCGGAATATTCTCCGATTTCGCCTGATTTTTGTCTTCAGAGGAGGAGTCAATGTAGTCAGCGTCGGAAGACCAGCCGAAGATCGAAGTCCACCACTTGCTGGAGCCGAAGATAAGTGTATAAAGAGGGATTCAGAGAACTAGATCTAAAGAATTTGTGGATGATGAAGATGAAAACGATGAGAGAGAGAGAGAGAGAGAAAAATCGAATATGGAGACCGAGAAATTGAAGTGAGGGAGTGGTGATTTGAGGAGAGAGAGTGGCGATTTGAGGAGAGAGAAAGTTGAATTGGGGTTAGAGAAGATGAACAGTAGAAATGAAGATGAAGGTTGAGATGAAAATGGGGTTAGAGAAGATGAACATTAAAATGAAGATGAAGGTTGAGATGAAAATGTGGGTGGGGGTTTAAATTTTGGTGGGAGTCATTTAATCTTGTTAGGTTTAATGAGGTTGTATTAAGTAGGATTTAATTTCATTAAATGTTATAAACAAGGGTGAAATGGTAAAATCACAGCCATAAACTTTCCATTTTAGGTAAAAAAAAAAGTGTCACAACTAAATTGATACATGCCAAATAAGGAAAGTGTCACAACTAAATTGAAACGGATGAAGTATATGTACTCGTGGTATGAACCCAAAAGAGTATTATGCATACATGTCACTAGTTGAACCAGATCGTAACTTGCGCATAGAAATATGTGACATGCTAGATACTGTTTTAAGACGCGTTGATGCCAAACCGGGGTTGTGTATGCAAAAGTCATAATTGAAAACCCTTGTAATATATAGAGACTTTTATGTCTAATAGCCTTCATAAGTTCATGAGCACCTTTGGAGACTTTAGGTACTCCACCTTAGTCGAAATCTTGCACCCTTTAGAATCATGAGAGCCCAAAGTGATGATATGTTCTCCTTTGAATCAAAAACATATCGAACATTAAACAAAATCCTGACCTTACGATCATGTGTCTTGATCCAAACGGAGTGAACACCAGAAACTTTGCAACAGGAACCCGTTGCCATAGGGACGAGTTTATTCTTCAGTGATTTACAAACTGATCCTTTTGAGAATAAACATGGTAGGTGCAACCGGAGTCAAGCACCCAATTAGGAAATCTACTTCTTCTAGGAGAATTAGTCAAAAGAACATAATCATATTCTGTTTCATCAAAATAAACTTCCTCATTTCCTTACCTCTTTTCTCGTTCTCTTTACTTTCGAGCTTTTCTTTAGTTTTAAGCAATCAGAAAACATCATGCCCATGCATTTTACAATATGCATGGCATAAATTCTTAAATTTATGCCAGTTAGATATGGAGAGGTTTTTAGTAATTATTTCTCCACGTGATATCCCTTCTATATATAATCTTTCGGCATTATCGTTGGAATGCACTTTAAGGTTAAATCTTTTTTTAGAGTAAATGCTATTCAACATTTACAAATGATAAAGTGTCATTGTTGTCATATAGCATGATTTCCTAAAAGCGCTTGTACAAAGGAGGTAGGGAGACAATTAATAACTTGGCTTTATCCTCATCTTCAATAGTGGAATAGGAGATTTTAGTAATACAAGGAGGGATTAGCTTGGAATATAGGAAGGCTTGAAGTATGGCTTCTTGAATTTCCTGTGTTGTTGGTTCATTGCTTCCAAAGTATGGTCAAGCTTCCATATCCATATTTATAGATGAAACAATATAAGATAAGTAATGTCGGAACATAACCTCCAATTAAGTACAATGTGTTAGATTAATATAGAAGTTCCATAAATCAATGGCTAACTGGAGGTTCTAGAATTATCTGATTATTAATTCATAAGATGAAGTTAAACGACAAAGTATATATAAACCAACATAGCATTTGTAGGCCAAAACGTATTATAATGAGAACGGACCACACTAAACCCAAGCAGGTGGTGATGGGGGGCACTACTATAATGGTCCTCAATTTTGGGTTCGGGTTCGGTAAAGCTTAGCATAATAAATTTCAAACCCATGACCTTTTAACAACAAGATACCCGTAAAAAATAAATAAATAAATTCACTTTACCATTAATCCAATGATATGATTGATGTCACATAAAGTAATTAAATTAAAAATAAATAGCAACAGGAATTTGAAGCACAACAAACACAATCCAATCAGTTCCATCATCCACTTTAATTTAATTGTTATCGACAATCATAACTAACTTCATGTGCAACTGCAAGGATGTTAGAATCGACCATTACGTCAAATCACCCAAACCACGACAATTGAGACCTTAAAGGCAGTTCCTATATTTACAATGTTTATATTCTAGGTAAATGACATATACAACTTTAAAAGCTGATTAGAATAAAAGTTGAAAGCAAAAACCTTAAGCAATAACCAAACATTAATAACACTAATCGACATATGATTTCGCCATAAATTTCTAAAACTAATATACTAAATTAGAATAATACACTTAATTCTTCTCGCATTAATCCATGAATTCCATATATCAAACCCGAACATTATATTTATATGCATTGTATGATTAGCTAAAAACTAACCTAATCCACAGGCCATAACTCCCTAAGGTACCTAAAAAGTCTAAAACGTAACGCTCGTGGTGAAGTACCAAGAAAAATCAAGCATTTAGAAAACTGGATATCTTCTTCTTCTTACTAGTAGTACTACTTAATAAATAATCATCATCGTAAATTCGTAATTCATACCACCACAACTTTTGGGAGTTCCCAAATTTGACCCCCTCGATTGAACTAGGGTTTCTTTCTCTCTCCTCTTTTTCTTTCTTTTTTTTCTCTCTCTCGCCGAAGATTCCATCACAATACATCATCAAAACAAAACAAAAACAGAAAAATTAGAAAAACAAAAAGAAGGAGAAATTTAGCGAAAAAAAAAACCCTAATAAATCTTCACATGACGGACTAAATCTATCAAATTTGATTCCCTCTTGTTTCGTTGTTGACGCTATCGTTGTTTTTTGATCATTGTGTGAGCTCATCTCAAATCAATTCAACAGATCTGCTTAAAATTTGGCCCCCGATTATTACAAATCCCTAATTTTACCCCTCTTTTGATTTGGATTTTTCGATTTTTTTTAAAAAAATTTGATAGATCTGTTACTTGTTGAATGAATGAATACTGGATCTGACAGAAGAAGGACGATTGAAGATGAAGAACTTTGAATTCGAAACCCTAGTTCAGATCGAACAACGTGAATTTGAAGTCAGAAAACTTTCTTAACGAATTTTGATTCTTTTTTAATTTCGGCGATTTTTTTTTCTTTTTTTTCTTTTTGTAAATTGACGAACTCGGAAGAAAAAAAAAAAGAAATTAAAAGAAAAAATTAGAGACAATGATCAAATCTGTAGTATACGAAGGTGAAAATCTACTTGGAGAAGTAGAGATATATTTTCAGAACAACAACAACAACAAGAACTTAGAATTGATGAAGGGGATGAGGATAAGTCATTATTCAGAGATGAGTGAAAGATGTCCACCACTTGCAGTTCTTCATACAATTACAAAATCATCAGGTGGAATTTGCTTCAAAATGATGGAGTCATCTTCTCATACTTCCAACAACAACAACAACAAGAAGTTCTATTTTCATCAACAACAACAACAACAACAAGAATCGCAGCTTTTAGCTTTGCACTCCAACTGTCTCAGAGATAACAAGGTAAAACCCTTAAATCCAGCAACAACAACTACTACAACAGTTTCAACAACGTTGACAACAACATTGACAACAACAACAATGGCGCAAGTAAAAATGAAAAACACTCTGATGAGCAAACTAATTAAGTTGATGGGTTGAAATTATTTTCTGGGTAACTTGTACAATTTGATGAAAACAGATTGACAACAGTTGAGGATTAGTGTACTTTGATGAACATCTAAGTTGATGGGTTGAAATTATTATCTGGGTAACTTGTATAATTTGATGAACATTATTAAGCCAACAGATTGACAACAGTTGAGGATTAGTGTACTTTGATGAACATCTAAATTGATGGGCTGAAATTATTTTCTTGGTAACTTGTGCAATTTGATGAACATTATTAAGCTAACAGATTGACGACAGTAGAGGATTAATATACTCTGATGAACATTAAATTGATGTGTTGAACTTTTTTCTGGGTTAGTTGTAGAATTTGATGAACATTAACAGATTGACAACACTTGAGAATTGATGTACCCTGATGAACATTAAAATGGTTTATTTAAATTGATGGGTTGAATTTTTTCTGGGTAAGTTATACAACTTGATGAACATTTGATATATAAAAAAAGATAAACAGATTGGGACAGTTTTGGGTTAAAATTAGAATGTGGGTCAAACTGATAGCCCTTTGATGTGAACAATTACCGATTTTGGCTTGGGTTATGATCGAAATTTTGATTGGACTGAGGACAAATTTTGACTGAAAATTAATTAAATTAGATTGTAGCTTTGAACTGAGTGGGACTTTGGCTAAGTGGTCTTGTTGACTGACAGTTGTTGTTCAGCCATGGAGAACTCGAAGGGAATGTTCTGTTGTATGATAATGTATACTTGAAAAGGGAAAATTTATTTTGGCTCATTTCTTTTGGGATCATGATATGAGGTTCTAATGACTTGGACGGAGTCGGAGTGGTGTGCACTCGTATATGTGATTGTTTTAACTTCAAGAGCTGAACCCTTGTGAAATTTTTGCAGACGGCTGTGGTGCCGCTTGGTGAGCAAGAGATCCATTTGGTGGCATTGCGTTCTAGAAGAATGGACGGTGTGACTCCTTGCTTCTGGGGTTTCAGTGTCGCCCCAGGGTTATATGAATCTTGTCTTGGCTTGTTAAATCTTAGATGTCTGGGCATTGTGTTTGATCTAGACGAGACACTGATTGTTGCAAACACACTGCGGTCATTCGAGGATAGAATTGAGGCCTTGCAAAGGAAAATCAGTGTTGAAGCTGACCCACAACGAATAGCAGGTATGATAGCCGAAGTGAAACGCTACCAAGAAGACAAGAGTATACTGAAGCAATATGCTGAAACTGATCAGGTGGTGGACAATGGAAAAGTCCACAAAATTCAAGCAGAAGTTATTCCAGCCCTATCTGACAACCACCAAACAGTTATTCGCCCCCTCATTCGGTTACAGGATAAAAACATTGTCCTAACACGAATTAATCCTCAGGTAACTAAGATGGTTTATGCAGAATTGGCTGGTTTTATTTCTTGAATTTCCCCCTTTTCCTTTTACTCTCCTTTTTCGAATATCACTATCGTGCAATCAAGTATTTGCAAAGTGTATTCAAATTGATAGTTTGATGGTATCTATATTTGTCAATGAATCATTTGGGTTGTATACAATTAATTTTATATGCATAAGTTGGGTTTGTTTCTCCAAATGCTCAACTGTTGTTTGTGTTCAGATTCGTGATACAAGTGTTCTTGTAAGGCTAAGACCTGCATGGGAAGATTTACGCAGCTATTTAACTGCCAGAGGTCGAAAACGCTTTGAGGTTTATGTTTGTACAATGGCCGAAAGAGACTATGCTCTAGAAATGTGGAGGCTTCTTGACCCAGACTCAAACTTGATCTGTGCGAGGGAACTTTTGGATCGCATCGTCTGTGTCAAGTCTGGTAAGAGTTATAGAACATGGTTTGTGTGTAAAATAGCTCTTTCAATCTGTCAGGGTTCTTTGCATTCTTTGTTGACGAGAAGGTGAACACACGTTATGCTAGAACTATTTGTTGCATTGCGTTGTTCACGTTCATCCTTTGATGTGTTTAACAGGATCAAAGAAGTCGCTGTTTAATGTTTTCCATGGTGGGATATGTCATCCCAAAATGGCTTTGGTTATTGATGATCGTCTAAAGGTGTGGGATGAGAAAGATCAGCCGCGAGTGCATGTTGTTCCTGCATTTGCTCCTTATTATGCTCCCCAAGCTGAGGTATATGTTGAAGTAATTATTGGAGTCTTGAATTGCTGAATGAATTTCCTTTTTTTTTGCTTTTGTTTAACTATTCGTACCTCCTTATTTTAGGCAAATAATGCCATCCCAGTTCTATGTGTGGCTAGAAATGTAGCATGCAATGTTCGAGGTGGTTTTTTCAAGTAAGTGATTTCTCTTATGTCATGTTAGTATTAACTGTAGCAAGCTCTTGTTCTTTGGAGGACCTTAACAACTAAGATATTCATCTAGTTTAGTACTTATTGACAAACCAGCCTTTATTGTTTTTTCCCGAATTTGGACCATTGCCTGATCTGATCTAGGTAGAGCGTTTGATCTTGCATCATATGTTATGTCACCTTTTTTTTTTCGAGCTTCATCTGACATATGGGTTTTATGACAGAGAATTTGATGAGGGTCTTTTGCAACGGGTTTCTGAGGTTTCTTTTGAAGATGATCCTAGAGATATCCCTTCTCCACCTGATGTGAGCAACTACTTGGTATCAGAGGTATTGGTGCTTCCTTCCTTTTATTTTCTTTCATATGTATATATAGTATATTAGCCCATCTAAAGATTTCTATAATTGTTTTTTATTATCTGTTGCTTTGCTTCCGTACTTGGCCCTTGGGCAACAGTCATTGCTTTCAGTTGTCATCTGCATGTTTTTCTGCTTTTGCAAGTTACTAATGTCGTGGCCTGCAGGATGATGGTTCTGGTTCTAATGGAATTAAAGAATCAATGTCTTTTGACGGGATGGCGGATGCAGAGGTTGAAAGAAGGCTTAAGGTAATGCCAATTCCTCTTTGATGACAACTTTGGCAATTACAGCTTCCCTTGCCATCCTTTCCCTTTTGTATTTTAGTAGAATTCTGTTAGGGAAAATTTGGGACCCTGTTTATTCATATAGCAAGCTTCAGTGTGATTGTCCTTGTCGACTTATTGTGCTATCTGATTTCCATTTTGTAGTTGTTATTATCGCTGTGAATATATTTTTGCTTTCCTCTTTCTCAGGAAGCAGTTTTATCCTCTTCTTCAGCTTCTTCACTTCCATCTGCAACTACTCCGGCAATTGTTAATTTTGATCATAGGCTGGCATCGTCTCTTCCATTCGCTGTTGCTACTTCTGCCCTGGCAATTCCACAGCCTGCACCTCAAACAACAATCACACCTTACCATACTAACCTATTCTCACAGGCAGGGCCTTTGGCTAGACCTTTGGGTAATATTGGTTCTCAAGACATTGGCCTACACAATTCCCCCGCTCGAGAAGAAGGTGAAGTACCTGAATCTGAGCTAGATCCTGATACAAGGAGGCGGCTTCTTATATTGCAGCATGGTCAAGATATGAGAGAAGGCCCACCAAATGAGCCTCCATTTCCAGCACGAACCCCAGTTCAAGCTCCTGTTGCAGGTTCTGGTCCTGTTTCAGTTCCTGGTCCAGTGCCTGTTCCAGGTCCTGGCCCAGTTTCAGTCCCTGTTCCTGGTCCCATTCCCAGTCCTGTTCCAGTTCCTGTATCTGGTACAGTTCCAGGTCCTGGTCCACGTGTACAATCACGTGGGAGCTGGTTTCCAGTTGAGGATCACATCAGCCAGGGTCCTTTGAGTCGAGTAGCAGCTAAAGAGTTTCCTATAGCTCCTGATGCTGCCCATGTTGAGAAGCAGCGGCCACCTCCACCCTCTTTTCCTCGAAAAGTGGAGAGTTTAGGTTGGTCAGATCGAAATTATACTGAAAAACAAAGATTGCCGAGGGAGGTATGTTTCAATTTGATTTCTGAAATTGGGTTTATGACTTATTAACGTAGTACATAGATGTCTGTTAATCTTTCTACGCATAGATGTTTGTCAATCTTTCTATGCATCTATGCATTGATGCTGGTAATTTTATGTGTTTTACAATGAGCTTCTTCATCTGCAGGCTCCGCGCAGAGATGACAGATTGCGGTCAAACTATTCGTTTCCCAGCCATCAGTCATTTCGAGGTAATTATTGACTTGAGTCACAAATCTTGCTCTATAATGTTGGCCAATTATATTGAGATTTATAACTGGGATAACCCTGAAATGATTTTGCAATTATTTTGAGCTATAAAATGTGTTAGTCTTTCATTTGAAAGTGATCTTACTTGGTATGTGATCATATATGATTCGCCTCATCGTACTTGTGCAAATCTTCCATGGAAGTATGCATGCATTGTGCAGGCAATGCAATCATCCAATCATCATTTTGATGCACAGTGCAGTTTTGGACAGCTGTTTAATTTCCAATAATACTCAATGGAGTGATGACTGCTTTGAAAGAAATTGCATGATTGCCTCTTATATAAGCTAAGAGTACTGGGGAATGATAATGGATTTATTTACTGAAGGCTGCTATATGTCTAGGTTTTTTTATTTATCAAAATACCACTACCGAGTCTAAAACGATACGCTTTTCTTTATTCCTACTGAATTCAGAAAAAGTATGATAACTTAATCACATACAACTATACACGTGATACAACCGTCGTATTAGTATACTAATGAAATGGTTTCACTATTCTTGGCTGTCAAATGTGTTTCTCTGATCCTTGCGATTCTATCAAAAATATCCTTGCACTTACACAGTGTGTTGGGGAGCAATATTGAAGGCTTTGAATGGCAAGACACATAAAATCTGGTGGAAGGATGAAAAGTATGATGAGAGGGTTGGTGTGACATTCAGAGCTGCATCTTTGGCTTATTCCTTGAACGTTGACTATTTGCTAACTTCTCCTTTCCAGTGTGCTCTGACCCCTCAATTATTTATTTAAAAAGGCTTTATATCTACCTGCTTTATCCAATTCGTCTTTTCTCTCAAATGGCAAATCCAATCTGATTTATATCTTGGGCCGTTATCAGGAACTCATTGTTTACATCTGATATGATATATTGGTCATCATAATTTCCTCTCCCTTTTAAGCATAATAAGCATAGAAGCTTAAGAGTCGTGCACTTGTCTATATATTGGGGCAGGACAAGTGCGTCTTCCAATGAAGGGAAGATTATGCACGTATCTTCAGTGCGTCTTCCAGTGTTAGCTTAAAGAAGTTTCTAAAATGTTTTGAACTTTTGGTATGAAATTGTAAAATAGTATTTTTTCTTGCAAATAATCCAACATATTTTCTGAGTTACACAATGTTTTGTGTCCTATCATTCTAGTTTTTATGTTAGTGATGATTATTCTTCTTTGATGTCATTCTTGCCTCTTTTGAAGGTGATGAAATTCCATTGAGCCGATCAGCTTCCAGCATCAAAGATTTTGAAGCTGAACCTGAACGAGGTAGTTCATTTGCAGAGAGTCCTTCAATTGCTTTACACGACATTGCAATGAGGTGCGGAACCAAGGTAATCACATTAATGTTATTCAAATAGGTTGATACTCAATACTGTATATTTTTAAACATGTTTCTACCCATCCACTGATTTCATTTTGCATGTATCTTTGTAGGTTGAGTTTAAGACAGGATTGGTTGCTACCCCAGAGTTGAAGTTCTCACTGGAGGTTGTCTACCTGTCTTGTTGCATAAATTGATTAATAAGTTAATTGTCTTGCTACATAATTGATCATCTTGTTTTGTTTCCATTGCACTGCTCTATCCTCTCAATTGATTGCTACCAAAGTTGTTCGTGTAGGTTATATATAGCTTTCTGCATCTTTATGATGCTCTTCTGTGAGCACTTGATAGAAAGACCTCGTGTTAGGGACATTTCTCTATCATCCATACTAAGATTGTGACGTTGTCTAACGTGCCTAAACTTGCATATGACGTCATTTATTGACGTTGTAGAGTTTATTAGACTTGGCATTAGTAGTTATTTTGTGTAATTTATATTGGAGCTAGGAATACGTGGAGTACTATTCTTGGAAGGTCAAGTTGTGTTAGAATATTGTTCAGTGAACTCTTATTGCACCCGATACATTTCAATTGGCGTGAAGCTTTTCAATTCTGTTCCCGCTCTTGCGACTTGCATTGCATGAGGCAGTACGAAGTGTGAACTTACATATCTACCATATTTGATGTTCAGAAAATTCAATTTTTGCTTCTTATATTAAACAACTAGAATTATATAAATATGTTGAAGTAGGGCTAAGGGTGGAAACTTTGTTGGCTTCCTAATTGTTACATCTAAAATATACTTCCTCCGTTCCTTTCTAATTGCAATGTTGCCCATATCTGGAAGTTTCATGTTAATTGAAACATGTCCTTATTTGGTAATATCCTCACTCTATCTCTCTCCTATTTCATGGGTCCTACTTTTTGTCTATCTCTATCTCTGTCCTTTTAACATGGGTTTCTTAAAAATGTGTCAATTGGGTATGTTGCAATTATTATGGAACGGAGGAAGTATATTTTGTTTCAGTGTTTGATTAGAAAGATTCAGAAAATATGGCCTAAATTAATGCAGGTTCCCAAACCGTAGTGCTTGTTTACTTTTCAGCGTTGACTTTCTTTTCTATTAGGTGTTACATGCCATGGAGTTCATATATATCTCTGTTTGATGTTTTCTTCTGTATTGGACTGATTGTTTATTTTTATGTCTGATATATCTTGCTCTTACTTGTTAACTTTATCAAATTTTAGGCTTATTTTGCTGGAGATAAAATTGGTGAAGGCACTGGTACAACCAGAAGGGAAGCCCAGCATCGCGCTGCAGAGGCTGCTTTGATGAATCTGGCTGGTGAGATTACCTAAAAATAGTTTCCATCTCTTTTCAAACTTGAATCGTGTAAGAGTTGGTTGGTGCGACTCCCTACGTAAACTAGGGATGGATGATTGAGAGAGAAGGCTAAGAATGAGGATAATATGGGTTGAATGAGCAAGATATTATGTAGGCTTGCAGTTTTGTTATTTAAAATATCAACTAGAAGAACTGCTAATGCGAAATTGTAGGACCACATATGCCCGAGTGGAGAAGGGTATGAATGGTATCGTATTGCGTGAGTTCCTCATGGGCTGAGCAAATTATGGACTTATGGTAGTTCACTTGAGATGCACCCATAAAAATTTGTAGTCTCGTTTAGCATGAATAAATTGAAACATGAAGGTAGTAAGATGAAGATATGGCAATGCCTATGTAAATGGATATTACATTGCACATGCTCTGAACAAATCTAGAATCTACTTTTGTTAGTTCCACGGACATCGAGTAAATAGCTCTGCTTGAATAAGCTGAAATGTGTTGCTAAAGGGAGATAGAAATAAACCCTTTTGTTGGGTGTCAGTCAAATGTTCAAGAAAGGGGAGACAAGTAGTTTTGCTTTGGGTTAACTTGTATGTACTTGTGCTTTTTTTTTTTTTTAATGATTGGACTCTGTGTAAGTCTTGAACTTGTACCTCGCAATAGCTGGTCTATAGGGCGGAGGAAGTGCAGAGTGTTGACCCCTCATGTTGTTGGGTTTTTTGTTACTTAATGGGAAAGAACTGATGTGACATCTCACCCGTTTTGGCTTCGGAAAAGCATAGTATAAACCATAGGACTGATTTGTGTTATCCTTGAATTTCCTTATAGAATATGGATCTTGTGCCCAGAGGCCCCAGCCTAGCCCAGCCCATCCCATTTCTTGATGTCCCATCCTTATTCCTGCTCCCACCGCTACCCCTGCCCGGCTGACCGATGTCACGGTGCTTGTGCATCTTTTTTGTTTTCTCTGCCTTATCTGATTATTTATCCTTTTAGTATGCTTGGTGATACTCGTAGCTCATCTTTGGTTATAATCTTGATTATCATCTAGAATTTCAAAATGGGCATTTGGTGGAGCAGATCTATAGCATGCCTATGAGTTGATTTTGAGCTTTTGTTTTACATGCGATTTCCTTTGTACAATAACATTATTGTTACCCTAATGCCTTGAAGAGACTTCTGCCTGGGGCTGTGTAGGGAGTGGGGTATGCTACAGACAATCTTTTTACTTTGGTATAACAGAAAGGTTGTTTCCATATTCATTGATCTAAAACACAAACAACCATCTATTACACAGCCGACACAGTTTAATGTGTCATTTTGATTGAGCTATAGGTGGGAAACAGGTTATTTCAATCCGGTTCAGTCAGGTTCTATGTGGTTAGGTCTTGGTGGGGAGTCATTTAGTTAAGGTTGGGTCACAATGGGTCATAGTTTGGTCTGTTGTCAGTAGTTTATTATGAAAGCAATTGCATAATACATTTCAATCTTCAGGTGGTTCTGGTTGGGACAATTTCTGTATCAGCTTTGCTAGGTCTAGATAGAACCAGTCCAATGTATTTGGAGTTTGGAAGCCAAAGATTACTAAATCAACAGCTCTCTTGAAAATGAATAGTCTGTATACTTTGTAGCTTTAATGAGTTGTGTTTGTGGATTTTAAGGTTTTTATCTGCCTGCCTCCAAATGATGTTTCAATATACTTCTGATATGATTTTTTTTATAGAATTTGATGAATTGGGTCATTTTTTTTTTATGAGTATTGGTGATTTTGAGCTTCAAGACTTGGTAATTGCAGATAAGTATTTGACCCACATAAAGTCTGATTCTAGCACTCCGCAAAGTGATACAAGCAGGGGTCATAGTCCAATTGACACAGGATTCGTAAGTGATGCAAACTCTCACGGTGATGGCATTTTAAGGAAAGAGGATATAATTCCTTCATCTGAGATGACCGGGTTGGATGACTCTAATGTAGATGGGTCAAAGAACTCCATGGGTTCAGTTTCTGTTCTTAAAGAATTGGTAGGTGTCAATAATTTTGCCTTTTTTCTGCCTATGCTTTACCCTCTAGTCTTTATGGTTGATTTATTGGTGGTTGTGTTCTTTCCAGTGTTTGAGAGAGGGCCTAGGTGTCGATTTTAAAGGTCAGTCTCCAACTTCAACTAATTCAGTCGACAGAGATGAAATACATGCGGAGGTACTGAATTCAGCATTAAACTTGTAAATTCTGATCTGTTGTATACCCTTCGTCAAATTAATAGTCAACTATACTTGTTTGGATTGTCCATAAAACGTTGTCACCTGATAAACTTCATCGTGCCTAACACAAGCCCTCGCTAGGAGAGTTTGACCACAAACAAGGTTGTGGGTTCCATCCTAAAACCAATTGGTATAATTTGGAGTAACCCACCAATATGTTAGTCATTCTCTCTTTATTTCTTCGATGTGAGACAACTAGTCCCAACTCACATGTGGGTTATACTCTAAACATCACCTCTCTTAAAATAGTAATCGTTTATGATTGGAAATTTCAAGATTTCCCTACTTGGATTAAATGAAGGGGAGTGTCAATAGTCCAATTATTTAATGGTGTTGAAGTGGAACAATTTCTTATTTCTAATCATGAAGAATTGGGAGTATGAGACATTGTGAAATTAATACTGGGACTGAATTTATTATGACTTTGTAACAGTATTGATATGAGAATTGTTGTAATTTGCTGGTTTCGATCCAGGTTCGCTTATTGATCATATGTTTGTCATCTAATATGTTATGTAGGTGGAAATAAATGGGCAAGTTCTGGGCAAGGGCACAGGATTGACATGGGATGAGGCGAAAATGCAGGTATGAGCTCTTTCTGCTTGTCTCCTTTGCAACCACCTCTTTCAAGACAGACACAAACATGCACATCCACATCAGTAAATAGATAGGAAAGAGCAGGAATTTTGTGTGGAGAATCAGGTATTATGAAGGAGGGTTTGTGGTAATTTCACTTGCCTTTTGTCAGGCTGCTGAGATGGCTCTTACAAGTCTTAATTCCATGATCGGTCAATTTACTAAGCGTCCAAGTTCTCCGCGGTTAGTACCACCTTTAGAATGATATTAAATGGTGTGCTATATACTACTTGCTATCAGAGTTTTACACCCTGTTTGATCATATCACTTACAGGTCGTTGCAAGGGATGACAAATAAACGCTTAAAGCCAGAGTATCCTCGAGTAGTAGATCATGTGCCATCTTCAAGATATCCAAGGAATGCATCACCTGTACCTTGACATGTAAAACATACCTTGCTTTCTTTTGTGATCATATGGTGTGGCTGATGTACAGCTTTGCCACACCCTGGCATCACCACATGCCAGGACTTTGGGGGGCCACTTTTCATTCTCCTGAAAGCCCGATCTCCGAATCGGCCTTTCCTGGGATACATAATTTTCAAGACAAGCTGTTGATTGCTTCAAGTTTTGAAGTCCAGTGTAGGCTTAGAATCAACATTAGATGATGTTTCCAGTATTCCGAATATTTCGAGGTTTTTTAACTGCCGAATGGAGAAAATGCAAAATGTTCCTCCATGAGCTGATTTAATGAAAAGTCATTCAAAGATGTTCGAGATGCTGGTGAAATACATGAGTCTTGATCAAGGGATAAATGCTCCGCGTCCAGGACTCTTTATGTACAGTTGAGACTCATTGCTGTAGAAGATTTAAATTGAAAAGGCATTCCTCTCGGCGATTCCGGGTAAAAGTGGCTTGATGGTTGCAGGATGGGAATATCATTTATTTGGCTTACCAGATATATTTCAAACTTGGTCTGGCTAAAAGTTTTGTTAGAAGCCAGTAACATTGACCAATGACCATGTTGTCCTCTGTAGCATAATATGCTTTGTATGTTAACTAACACCGTTGTAGCTAGTATTTTGTTACACAAAATCAGAATCTCTATACCAAGCATAAGAGAAATTGTCATAGTTGCTTGAAATTTTTGCATGAGCCAGCGGAATTAGAAAGAATATCGCCCGTTTTCTTTTGAGCAATATAGAAATTGTCTTTTTTTTTTTTTTTTTTTGTTTTATGTAAAATATATCTCAGAGGTGTGATATCATATATCTTAGACTCTTAGTTGATATACCAGACCATTCCTATCTCAGGCCTTTTGAATGCCTGTTTGGTTCAAATAATAGAGCATGAGAAGTAGAAGCTCTTGAAAAAATCCGTGGAATTGTTTGGTTGATGAGAACTGAGTAAGTGACATGTTTCTGGATATTTTCTTATGAAATGGAGGAGCATTTTTTACCCGGTCTTTCTAGTATGCAAAAATGCTCTTCCAGGAGATGCAAAATATCGAGGCATGGATGTCTCAAGTAATACAATTTCGAGTGCAGATGTTCCAATGCAGGACAAAATCAATGTGGTTGGACAATCCACCACAAGAGAAGATAAAAGGACAAATGGTACGAGCGAAGAGGCAAAAGTGCTTTCGTTTGTAAAAGAGGCGAAGAAGATCGATTGGAAGAATCAATGTCATGCCTAACTCCAACTCCCAAAGAATGCTAATGAAAAGGATACAAAGAACTGTCGTCTTCTAGTAGGATCCAAGAGGAGAAATGTTCCAATGCAGGTCAAAATTAACAATGCTGGACAATCCACTCAAAGAAAGAAGAAGAAGAAAGGCCCGTTGTTACAAAAACACAAAGGGAAGAGCTCATATGTAAGGAGAAGAAGAAGGTTCTGAAAGAGGATACACAACCGTGATATCCCTCAAGTAGGATCCAAGCGAAAAAGTAATACTACATCGTCGGACCTCTCTTGTCATAT